>VXAX01003533.1:361761-377008 GCA_013399835.1 Leptocoma aspasia | reverse complement strand
CCAATACAGACCTGAGGGGTTTTATTGCTGAACCACAAGAGGCTGCAACACATGATGCAGATGCCCTGAACCACCTGAACCTCAGCCCCTACCTGTGGGGGAGAAGCCCCCTCCCACCTCTGTGCTGTGACCACTAATAGGGTCACCTTGCTGCAGGGTCACCTTGATGCATGCATCACTGCAGCAATGGAGCAGGGACAGGGGGTCAGAAGCCAGGAAGATGCTCCTCACCCCTCCCTGCAGCTCCTCTGGCAAACAATGCAGCTGCTGAGCCTCAAGAGCCTCCTGGGAAAAGGAGAAATGCAAATACTTTTGCCTGTAAATTGATGTAATGCTATTCCTAGCACAGTGTATGAATTCAGTAAGACTTGCAATAATAGATGAAATTGGTACTTAACATGCTTGCAAGAGTTTTAAGAGGAATCTTGGTGCTTAAAACCTAATTCCCTTGCTGCTTGAGGTTTTATTTTCCTCTTGAGTGTTTGGTGCCACCTCCACCTAATAATATGAAAAAAAGGAAAATGTGTGTTTTAATTGAAGAAATGAGACTTCAGCCTTCCCAGCCTTCAACATCTCTCTTTCCATTATGAAAAATTCCTTGAGGCAAAACCTGCATCTCCCAGAAATGTGGGGAGGAAAGAAGCAGCAGAGCAAGACTCCTGTATTATCCCACACCACAGCCACCTTCTTCTTCAAAGGAAAAAATAGTCATTGCACCATGGACTCCTTAAATCACTAGATTTTAATAGCCATATAAATCCTTTGCATACAGCAATCTGTGGCATGAGAAACCATATAGATACCAAACAAGTTTTTCTGGCTTTTACCACATAAAACTATCAGCAATTTTGTTTTTTAAATTAACTCCTGTAGTAGAAACATTAACCAAGCAATTAACAGCAGATTTCTATTTTTCTAAAAGAACAACGTTTCTTCTCTTAAAAAGAGCCAAGAAGCTGACAGGGAGTTTCAGATGTATGTACAGATCCGGGTACCTCAGGAAGCTGTCAGCACCACAAGCCTGTGTTCCCAGTCAGAGTGGGGGGACACTCTAACAGCACCCACTGCCACCCCCTGAGGAGGGCTGGGGGTGGCTGAGAGGTGACAGCCACCTGCTGCTTTGCCTTTGAGGGCACCACACTGCCTTGCCCTCCATCATCCACTGGTCCTGCCTGAGACCTGGACCAGCGCTCTGTCCTGGGACAGGCAGTGAGGGACCACACCTGGAGAGGTGCAGGATCCATCCCTGAACATCACCTTGCAGGCTGTAAAGTGCAGCTTGCCTGTATTGCCTGTTTCTACCTATAGTTTCACTCAGTCAAGGAGTTGTAATGATGGAGAGGATGCAGAAGTACATTGTACCTTTCCCCACCATGGCCCAGCACCTCCTGGGTGAGCTGACCCCTCCTCACCATTCCCTGTGCTGGTCACATACAGCCCCCTCCCACCCCTCACGCCTGTTCCAGTGGCATTGGCTTTTGCAGAATTCACAGAATTCATTAAGAAAATCGTTATTTACATCCAGGTGTTCAGCAGCACGATGTGATAGAGGAGCTGAGACAAGAGTTCACCCGAGGTGGCTGAATCACACCCTGGCCATGGGCTTATTGCTGACTCGGGCTCAGGGGACGAATCACCCTGGGCAGTTCCCATTGCCCCAGTTCCACAGCGGTGGCAAAGCTGCTGCCTGCACCCCGTTGTCACTGGCTGTGTTCACCCTCGGGTAGAACCAACCCTGGGCAAGGTGGGCTGTGCACAGACACCACACCCTGGGCAACGTTAAGGCATTACAAATACACAGGAGCTATTCAAAGATTTAGAAAAACCCACTCAGAGTGTAAACATTTTTGCACACACAGTCATTGGACTTCCACACATGAAGTTTTCTGTTGTTTTCTGAATAAATCAGGAGATAAGGAGCTACACAAAGAGCACTCAAGCAGATGCCTGGAGCACTTGGGGGTTCTCTTACAGCACAGCAGCATGCAACACGATGGACTCTAAGGAGTAAAAATATTGTAAGTCTCAGTCTCAGTCCAGGATTCCAGATATCTTCCTACATTTCATATATAGTTTAGGTAAATGTCATGAAGAACTACGTGCTGGTAACCCAGGTAAGATGGGTGGCTGTGTGATGAGCACAGGGTGATTTCAGCTCACTTCTACCTTACCTCTAAGTAGAAAAGGGAGATACTCTGCTTCTGTTCCTGCATCTATGGAGGTTGCTCAATGACCCCAGGTTGCTGTGCCAGTGGTGCTATAGGTTTAGGTATCAGTGATTCTGCCTTCCTCAGGGACTTTGGCACATTGACCCCAATTTATACAAGATCCCTGAGAACGTATCAAAGCTGCAGTACTTTACAATTTAACCTGGCATGGGCACTTGGCTCCCTGCCATGCTCACGCCTGCTTCTTGTTGTTGTCTATGCTGTGTAGCAGCGCCAGGAACTCCAGGATGAGGTTGGCTGTCTTGCGGGGCCGCTCCACCACCACCGAGTGCCCACAGTTCTCCAGGATGTACACATGGCAGTCAGGAATAGAGCTGGCTAAAACACTGGCACCAGAAACATCCAGGACCTGGATGGCAGGGGAAAAAACAGTCACTGCCACAGTCAGAGGTGGGAATTGCTGGGCACTGCAGAAACCCTTTTGGGGTCCAACTGAGATGTGAAGCAGGGATGCAGAAACAGTCCTTGTGCTGCCAGTGCCCTGCCTGGGGACAGGGCAGGGAGGCTGCCTGGTGCCAGTCTCAGCATGCAGCAGGGAACTCTCTTGTATGCTTTTTGGCTGCTGTCTCAATGCAAAGGTATCATTACAAGCAAACACTTGCATCTTTGCATTTTTAGAGCCCTCTGCATGCCTGCAGCCTGCTTCCTCCCACATCTTCCCTCCCACTCTTGCCTCTGAAACAAACCCTAAGATTTTGCCTCCAAGCCTGCCCACAAACAGCACGTCTCTTCCCAGTTGCCAGGACACCTCTCTTTGCTGACACTTTATTCTTCTTCCCAGCCCTTGCCTGCTTCAGTGCTGGCACTCACCCCCAACCTGCCCCCTAGCACTCCCCAGCCCTGGCACTGCCCTCTCCTCCCTCTGGAAAGCTGGCTGTCAGCTTTCTGCCCATCACCCTGCTGAGCCCCTGTGTCCAAATCCACTGGGGACCCGGACACGTGTGCCAGCTCCCCACAGAGCAGTGCACAGCTCAGCAGCACAGCCCCCACCGTGCCCCCGTGGGTGGGCACAGGCAGAGATGGAGACAGGTCTGTGAGGGATGTGCAGGGGGCTGCCTACCTGGTCCTGCTTTCCCCAGATGACCTGTGTCGGTGCTTTGATCTTGCTCATGTTCTCGTGGAGAGAGTGCCTGGACTTTTCATCCACGATTTCTAAAAACACTAGTGGGGCAAGAGGAGAGTCAGTCCTACACAGAGATGTTTTGCCTTCCTGTCTCAAAGGGGGCCATGTGGGCCAGTCCTGCTAGTATCCCCTCGCTGGGAAACCCATGCAGAGATGATGGGCTGTCCTTGCCCTGCCATCAAGTCCAGCTGCAGAGGGGCTCTCAGCCAAACCATCTCCTCATAGGTGCTTGTTAACCCAAATGGAAGGGCGAGGATGAAGCAACAACCCTGTCACCAGTGGGAGTGGCAGTGCATTGCTACCAGTGACCAAGGTGTGTCCCCAAAGCTGTTAATGACATTGCTCCCTCCCACCCTCAGCAAGACAGCATGGGGATGCTGGGGCCCCCCCATGTGCAGGGGATATGGGGGCTGGGAACAGCTGGTCCCCACATCCTGGGGATCCTGCTAGAAAGCCTAGTGAGGCGTGAGGAGAAAGTGAGGAGGCTGCACCATGCACTTACGTTTCCGGTAAAATTCATTGTGTGGGATGCGAACATCAACAAGGCCCTGGAGGATCTGCAGGAGAGAAGAGGAGAGCTGCTGGATGGGACCCATGCCCTGCACAGGGCTGAGTGTGCCCAAGAGCAGCCCTTGTCTAGCCAGCAAGTCTGGCCCCAGCATGAGCTTCTTCCTAAGCATATGAAGCTGTTGAAACCACACTTAAGCAACATATATTTCAGCAACAAGTAATATTATCTTTTGTGATGCAGACTCAATTTCTGCCCCTGGCCAGCAGCCACCTCAGCCATGACTGCACGTTTCTTCCTTCTGGTATTCTTTTGCCAAAAACACGAAAGGTCTTGGCATTACCTTACATTTTTTTCTTACTCTCCAATCTACTCACTCCAGACTTCCTAAGGAAAACTAGTTTAATAGCCAAGCCCTCACCAAGTTCCTCTTGCTTGACAATGATGCAATTAACATTTCCATGACTTTTACTTAAAAAGAAGTGAACAATCCCCCTCCACATCAGACAACAGCTGCTTTAGTTATTTAATGCTTCTTGCTTTTTGACAGCCATATTTACTAAAAAATCCTTCTACATCCCAGCTTGCTGCCAAAAACTTAATGGGAGGAGGAATTCCAGCAGGGACTGCCAAAGGGAGCTTGGAAAAGAGGGTTTGAAGAGAAAGTCCTGGAAAAATGCAGGGAGTGGGGCTGGGTGTGTCTCACCTGGGTGATGGCAGGGTTGGCAGCTCTAGCTCTACTCCCAGCATTGCCTCAGTTGCTACCATGTAGGCTCAGGGAGAAGCAAACCTGCTCACCACCTCCAAGCTCCCCTTTCCCAGCCTCCACAACCGGTGTCGGCTTCTCACCTGCTGTGGCACCTTGAAGCGAACATAGGAGCAAAGCTTCAGCATGTCTGCCATCTCCTCGGGCGTCGAGGGGATTAAAGGGATCCTGTCAATGCGTTTGGACTCCTGCAGCTCCCGGAGCTGCTTAATGAACTTGCTGTCAGTGGTACTTGGCAGGCCTGGGTGAAATTGACAAGCTGAAACCCAGATGAGATCCCCCCAAACAGCCCAAACAAAAAAACATCCTTGTACTGACCTCCCTCATCCCTGCCTCTGGCTTCCTGCCTGCTCACTCTTTGAAAAAAAATCTTACAAAAAGAGGGGAGGAAAACATCTGTACGTACAGCCACTTCAATATGCACCCAGAGGTACCCAGCCTCCCCCCTGCTCCAGGGCTTGGCACCCCCACAGGCTGGCACAGCACGAGGTGTAGACGTGCATGACTACTTCAGCAAAAGCTATAGTGCTTATTTTTATGTGGCCATCAGATGCAAACACTAGTGCCCAGGCTGCCACTGCACAGGGTTGGACAGAAAATTTCAGCAGCCCCATCTGCATGCACCACTGAAGAAAAATTCCCCAACAATTCAATCCTAAACCTTTCTGCAGCCCCCACACAGAGGTTTCACATCCAGAAACAGCCAGAGAGGCAGTCAACACTTCTCCCAGAGGGGAGTGGGAACCCAACACCCCCAGAGCCTGGTAGCTAGGCAACATTTTCTTGTTTCATTCCTCAGTGCTTATTTGGAAGCCACTTTCCTTGTGTGGGAGGGGAAAGGAGCTGCTATGACAACTGGGATGCAGCAAAGCCTCCCCGACAGAGAAGCTCCTTGCCTGCTATGCCTCCTGCAGTATATCATGCCCAGGCTTCCCCGGGGCCCATGTCCATGGGATGCTGGGGATGGAGGGGATAGACCTGTGCCCAGCCCTGAAGTGCTCTTCCCACTCCAGGCACCCAAAGGAGGGAGGTCAGAGCTCTCCAGCTCCCAAAGTCCCAGGCGTTCAGCACACCAGGGCTTTCAGGAGGCCAGAATGGGGAGGCCATTCCTGTTGCAGTCTTGATTCCCTCTCCTGAACTGAGAGGCTGCAGACATGCTGTGTAAAATGCCTCCCATCCCAAGGGAAAAGGCATTTTCCTCTAGAGCAGAACTTGTCCTATTTGCCCTCATCCTGACTCTAACCAAAGCACAGTGGGGCAAATGCCAAACCCCTGGAGAAGAGTAGTCAGCCCCAAGCCGTGATTTTCTCTTGTGCCTTGCCAGAGATTTCCAGAGTGTAAATACAAATTATTTCTAAATGCTTTGCCTGACACATCTATGCTGCCTCCAGCACTGCCCTGGGCTTTTGCACCGGCTTCTGCTTGCCCTCTGTCTCACCTCCCCTGCCTTGCCCACCTGCAGGACAGATGAGGGTCAGGCTGCAAATATCTTCTGGGTATTGAGCAGCATAGACACCAGCAACATTTCCCCCCATGGAAGTGCCAACCAGATGAAAGGGCTTTCTGTTCAGCTTGACGCACTCCACAAACTGGCAGGGAGCAGAAGGAGCGTTGTTAGGAAAGAGGAAACAACAGCATGGGGTCAGGTCATTAGAGAAATTCAACTTAAAAGCTTGAGGCTGGTGGCTCTGGCTGCCTGGGAAGGGAGAGAGTGAGGCCACACAAGGCAGACTCACAAGGCTTAGCATCCCTCATATCCCCACATCCCACATGTCCCCATGTCCCTCTGCAGAAGTGATGTGGTGCTGGAGCTTTACCTGGTGTATTCTCTTAACTTGCCCACTAATGGAGTAATCATCCAAGTCCGAGCGAGTTGTACCCTCGTGCCCAGGCATGTCCACACATACCAAGTGCAGGTTCTTTGGCAGGAACTGAAGAAACAAACCAGGGGTGATTACAGTGCAGGGAAACTGCTGCAAAGCCCAGGGATGGCAAGTGGGGAGCCTGGGTGGGAGCAGGGGGGGGGGTCACTCTCCTCCTGGCAGCCCTGGTTGCTTGTGCACCAGAAAACGTCAGCTTATGTGCCAAGGATGACATGATGAGAGAGCATGTCCAAGACTTGCTTCCCATGGAGGCAGCAGGTGTGTACTGCTCTTCCTCTGCAGCTCTGCATGTCATAGGGTGAAGGGATGCAACAAGCAATGGGCATGGAGCTAAGCAGCTCATCCCATCCCATCCCATGCATGCCATCACTGGGCCCCCACACTGCCCCCAAGCCCAGGACCATCAATTCTCATAAGGAGCAACACGATAGAAATGGAATCCCACCTTGACTATGGACAGCCACATGTCTTTGTGGGCTGAGAACCCATGTAACATCAGGATGGATGGTCGGTATCCAGGTCTTCCTCTATAGGAGTAACAAAACTGATAGTCATCGTAGTTTGCATATCTAACCTGCATGCCCAAGGCTCGGCGCCAGTACCTGGAAACAGCGAGAAAACACCAGTGAGAAAGACAAGACCAGGGCCCAGCCACGATATAAGCCAGGTGACAAGTTTGAAGGCAGCCACAGATTTGTTGGCTTACTAAGGGCAGTTGGGTTGGGCTCTCACTGGTGCCATAATGGGACTACTGGGATTAACCCTGTGCATCTGGTCCCTGGACAGGTAGTAGTTGTTGCTGGCTGCATTGCAGATGGTTTGTGGAGACACTCTGTCTGTTAAGAACTAAAAAAAAATACCCTAAATAACTCATGTAGCAATGGAAATGGGCCAAAATAACAATGGTAAAAGAGAAAATGCTCAAAGGCTGGTGTGAGGACAGAGACTCGAGAGAGGGGCAGCACACGTGGCAAGGCAGTGTACAGGATGGGCAGGCCAAGGGACACAGTTCTCCCAGGTGGATAAGGTGGATCTGTCACAGGGTTATTTGGACACAGTCCTGCATCAGTGGGAGTACATCACCCCACAGACAAGCACATCAGTTCCCATGCCACCCTGGAGCACCACAGAAACCCAATTCCCATGGACCAGCTAGACAGCCTTTGCAGATGTATTTGTACACACACAAAGGGCTGGAGTGGGCCATCCTTACACTGGGTTTAACACCCCAGAAGATAGCAGGCTAACCCCAAGGCTGTTCCTCTAAAAGCAGAGGCAGACAGCTCCTGGCAGCATACACTTGCAGCATGCTCAGAGGATGCAGAGAAACTGCTGGCCAGAAGGACCTGGACAGAGATTATCGGTGACACTTGGGACACATGATGTGTACGTGCAGCCCCAGCAGAGAATGGGGTCGCTTTGTCTGTGTTTCCCCTGTGCTCAGATATAACCCCTCTCAGGGTGACTGCTGGGCTACTCCTGGTGGCTAAGACACTGGCAAGTACTTTTATATGCCGTATCAGAGTTTATTTAAGACACAAGAGCAAGGTCACCAACGCTTCTGGACTGTCCTTCCTCTCTGCCCACTCAAAGCTTATGCATAGTGAAATCCTCTTTTAGCATAATCCCTTTTTCGAGGGAGTTAGTGGGACTAAGCAGCATCTCAGCTCTGTGCTGGTCCTACAAGGAGAGGTGAATTTCTCCCTAATAAGTGTCTTAAGAGTCCTTGCCTCAAAGGCACTGGTGTGAACTACCGATGGGCAAGATGATAACATTTTTAGCAACTGATCCTAATGGATCAATTCAGCAGAAGGCAAAATAATCTGTACAAAGCTGAACTGATCCCCCACAAGGTGTTAACTCACTTAGTGGCAGCAGCTAAACTGATTAACCCCTGTGGCAGCACAGGCAGAGCGGTTCCAGGGCTGGGGTCAGCGGGGCAGCCCTGGATATCCTGCCAGGCAGGAAGGAGCATTAGTGGCAGGGAAAGCAGTGAGGCCATGGTGAGGGGGGCCCAGCATGACCCTTGACTGCACCAGCTGAGGACACAGACTGGCAGTGAGGAGAAGGAGGAGGCAGGGAACTATGGAAGATGGGAGAAGCTTCCCCCGGGACCTCCCAGGAGCAGTGCTGCAAAGCTGGAGCTGCATGGGGCTGAAAGAGGAGGGCAGCATGGCCTGCACCTCTCCTGCCTCTGCTGATGGGGAAACACAGTAATTTCACCCTTCAAAAAACTCCAACTTGGAAAGAAGCCAATAGAAAAGGAAGAGTGCTGCTCATATATCCAAAGAAATGAACCACTTTGACTGCCAAATCCAGTACCACCCAGACATCCATGGGGCAGCAGAAGGCTGTGACACTGCCTGCTCTCCTTTGCAGAGTGATGATTCTATCACTGGAGTTTTCATCCCATGCTCCCTCCTCTCCCAGATGCTGTGAATAAAAGGCTGCTAATTAAAGTGTCTTTAGAAACAGGCTTCATCCCGTTGCTGCACCTGAGTGCTGCAATGGACAAACAGCTTCCTCTCACAGGAAGTCACTTGGATTTGGAAACACCCCTGAGCTGAATTGTAGGAGCCACCATCTACCAGCAGCACACGAGGACAGCCTGACACATTGCCTGCTCTGCCTGTGCTGTCTCTCTGCTGCTGCCTGCTCCACGCTGGGGGATGAGACTCTGCCC
Source organism: Leptocoma aspasia (assembly GCA_013399835.1). Classification (NCBI taxonomy): domain Eukaryota; kingdom Metazoa; phylum Chordata; class Aves; order Passeriformes; family Nectariniidae; genus Leptocoma; species Leptocoma aspasia. Next base: position 367,817 of record VXAX01003533.1, on the reverse strand, counting down.
CAACTTCTGAAGGGAATTATTTCAGCTTTTCCTTGCAACAAACCCAGAGAGGAAAGCTGCCAGTGAGCTTATCACTGATTTCCAGGGACAAAGGAAAACTGAAGGATTTAGTGCTTACCTCCTGGTATCAGAAAGGACAAGATTCAAGGGGATAAGGAAAAGCATCCCTCCATCTTCTCTGATGCTCCATTCCAGAAGAAAAAGAGAGGATGAGAAAAGCCTCATCTGTAACTACTAATGAAGGAAAAGTCCCTGCCTGCTGAGCAGGCTGTCAGCTGGGATGGAGCATGTGAGCCCAGGGCCACCCACACCACAGCCACATTGATGAGGTGGGAGGTCACCAGACTGCCACAGCTGCCAGGCTGGTGGACAGGCTGCAACTGCAGTGCTTTTCCCAGTCTCAGTTCTGTCTTTGGGGAAGGCAACCTGAAGAGGTTTGGAGAGATCTTGCAAGCTGGCACTGCAGTGGCAGCCTGGCCAGCTGCCCCTTGGCACAGTCAAACCCCTGGGACAGCAAGAGGCCTAACGGACATAGGCCTCAGCAGCAAATATCCAATAGGAAAATGCCATTTTCTTCTCCCAGACATGTTTAAAGCTGCACACAGCTGGCGTGGCCCTGGGGGACTTCAGGTCTCCTGCTGTTGTTGCCATCAGGGGCAGGAACACCCAGCTCTGTTCACACCACTGTGACCTGTGTGTGGGGGCCCTGCTGGGTACAGGTTCCACCCTGACAGGAGCGGGGCTCATGCACTCACCAGTAGTAGATGCGGATAAGCGCCGAGGGCCAGAGGAGGAATGAGGCCACGAAGGCCAGGATGGGGATAGCCAGGGTGCCACCAGCGATGACAAACATGTTTAGCATATCCAGGTCCATGCTGCTCTTCACTACTCAGCCTCACCTGCCTGCATTTAGGGAAAGTTCTGACATTAACCACCAGAAATTGTGACAAGTCATTGCTAAATGAGAACTCTGCTGCCAGATGAGGAGGAAAGCAGCTCTGCAAGAGGCAGATATCCTTCAGGAGCACAGCAAAGTCTCCTTCAGTTTTAAAACCCACCTATTTCTTCTGGCTCCTTAATGGATCTAATTACTGCAATGTTATCCTCTCAGGAAAGCACATCTCAAATGAGCAATGAGCCTCCTAACAGGCACAGAACATGTCCAGGGTGACAAGGCACAACATGGCCCTTGGGACACTTTGCAGACACAGGAAGCACAGCCCCTCAAGGGGTGCAGACAGCTTTTTCCCCCACCATGAGTCCAGGCAGCGTTTCCCCGATGGGTGCAGGCAGGGCCAGCTTCAGGCAGGCTCCATGCTTCTTTTTGGAGGCAGGCATCCAGCTCTGTGGCCCTTCTCTCCCCCTGCCTGATCCCAAATCCCCAGCACACAACCACTGACCTAGAACTGATGGGTTGAGCCCAGCTCTCATTACTGCTCTGCACAGGCACCAACTAATCAAGGAAGCAGAGCCTATTAATGGACTCAGGAACAGAAGGAAACAACTTGGCAGGGCACTCTTTGGTGTCCAGCCCTTATCAGAAACTAATTTATCCCTATCCCCACATCCTCACTTCTGCCCCACATTTTGCACTTCCTGCAGATAACAGGTCCCCATCCCTGCTCCCCAGCATCCTTCAGAAAAGTCTCAGGGACAGCGGGTGGAGGACACTGGGAGCAAGAGCAAGCCCTTGAACAATGTCATGTTTGTCCCTGAACTCTCCCTACCACAGGCAGCTGGGATATATTTTTCTCATTAAGAGATTAAATGCTGCCACACACACATCTCCTCTAATTCCCCTTGCTAACCAACTCATAGCTCCCCCTTTCCTCGGCACTACACTTTTGTCCCACATTTGTAAAATGAAACATCCTCAATGCCTGCTCTCCCACCAGCCACTCACCCCCCATCACCACCTCCACATTTCTCCACGTCGGGACAGTCAGATTTTTTCCAGCTTCCTGCAAGACTCCCAGTGGTGTGTGTGTGGTATGTGATGCCATGAAACAGAAACACAATCACCACAGTCACAGCCTCCCACCTCCAGACATCGTCACATTGGATCACACTGGACCCCCACGTTACACACAACCCAGAGAAACTGTGTACAGAACCTCTGAAGCATCAGCCAGATTTGCCTCTTCCCCCAGGGAAAATAGGAATAATTGAAATTTGAGGAATACTGTAAATATTTCCACCAGGCACCTCCTTAACAAAGCTAAACCTCATTTCCGTCTGCAAGCCTCAACAACACGTCATTATTCATTTAATTAACATTTTGTAGAAAGATCCTTGATCTCAGCATGGCTTGTTCATAGATAAACATTTTATGCAACCGATAAAGCTTATCCATGCGAGCCGGCTGCGAGGGAGCCCAGCCCAGAGCACTCGCTGCCTTTTGCTATGTCACTAAAACAGGGCAGAATTAAGCACGGGAAATCGTCATTGTTCCCATTGGTGACCCGTAAAGAGAGAAGGCTGCAGGAAGCAAAAAGCGAGGGACGGTGGAAGTCCCTGTGCTCCCTGGCACAGGGTCACCACCTCTGCCTCCACCTCCACACCACTTTTAGAAAGCTAAACGAGAAGAAAGCCTTTAAAAAGCCCGGCTTACCTTGCAGAGCTCCCCTCCTCCTCTCGGCACAATTCCTGCTCGCTCTGGGCAGCGGCAGTGTATGAAAACACTGTCAGAAGAGGAAAAAAACAAGGTCAAAATCGCAGTCCTGCTTTCACTCCTCCCTTCAGGCTCGGCGGCCCGGTGAGTTCGGGATATTCAAGCCACCAGCTTCCCTTCAAGACGTTTCATATTCACCTTCTGACCAACCTCTTCCTTGTTTATATAAATACGGTCTTTTGTACAATAAAGCCCGCTGAGTGCACTTGTTCCAAGCAGGAGCAAAGTGCCAGCTGCCATCGGGGAGGGAGCGAGAGCCGCGGCGGCGCGGCGGGGAGAGCCGAGCGCAGCAGCCCCGGGCAGGGCTGCGCGGATCCCGCGCCGCGGGCTCATGCTCGCCCCTCAGGTGATTACTGCTATTAGAACAAAGCCAGCTAAGCTGCTTCTCATCCCCTTCCTCTTTGTCCTAAAGGTACTTTTCCAAACGCTCTCCGTGCCCCTCCCCTCCCCCCCCCGGAGCCTTCCCTGTGTGAGACAGGCTGAATCGGAGCGCAGCCGCAGGAAATTATTGGGGAGGCAGCAAAATGCAGGACTGAACTCGCTGGCAGATTTTGGCTGTGAAATTCACGGGGGGCGATCAACAGGAGCACCAAAGCCACGCGGTATGAGTTCTGGGGGTTGCTTCAAGGCAGAAAATCCCTGAGAGGTCCCCTAGCCACGGCCGCAGGTCCAGGGGCAGTCGGGGGCTGCTGTCCCCATCACGCCGAGGCATTTCGGCAGGGCCGTGGCAGCCACCACTCACCACGCGAGCGCCGGCGCCCAATGCTGGCCATGCACACCCGGCAAGCCCCGCTCAGGGCCCCGCTGGCCACGGGTGCCTGGAGGGGGGGCAGGGTGCTCGGGGAGCTCCATGGCGCTTCCGAACCTCCTTCTGCGTGGTCAGAGCATCGTCACTGGCTTCCATGGCTAACTCCGACGGAGGAAAATGTCAGCAGGCTCAGCTATGCAGTCAGGGGCAGGCACCATCGCCACAGTCCCCAGCACACCCTGCCCAATAAAGCCACCCCTGCACCCATCAATGCCGCAGGGACACTGGCTCCCAGCTCGTGGGAGCACCCACAGTGGCAATACCCTGCAATGGTGCTTTGCCCATCTGGGAATGATAACCCTCCCTGCTGCACTGAGACCAGGCATTGTTGCCCCAGGCCCTGGCACAGTCCTTTGCTACCAGCTAGAGAGTAGCTTTTTAAGCTGCTGTGGGTTTAAAAATAAAACAAGCCCTCTGGTAACAGCCATAAGTCTTCATACCACAGTTCATCCATCATTCTGAGGTGCCCTTTGACCAAGAGTCACAGCAAATGGCCCCAAGTGTTGCTACTGCTTCTCAGAAGGATCTCCACACACTTCATAAATTAACTTGGAAGCATCAATTAGGCAACTCAGATAAATGATGTGTGATCATGGCAGTGATAATGCCGAGCACGCTGCACACATGGCATGGGATGCCAAACCAGGAGCACTGGTTCCCATACTGGCAACAAGCACTAACCACCACAGCCTGCATCCCACCTGGGAGGATCCCGAAAACAAGGCACCCCAGGTAATGGGATGGTCCCAGGACAGATGCTAAGGGGAGGTTCCACATCTCCATTTGTTTGCTGCTTCCTCCCTTGTGTCAGATTCAAGTAAGGATCTCAACACCTGCAAGAGAGGGGCCAACAGGTGGAAGGGGTCTGTGGGTCACTACAGAAGACAGCACGTTGGGGACACTCCCAAGGTCATGGGACAAAGGTATTTTTCCTCTTTCAAGTTCAGTGTGTCACTCCAGGGCGGCTGGGGAAGACCCAAGAATGCAGCTCATGTGTATCTTTAATTTTTTTCCAAGCCCCACAAGAGAGGCAGCAGCAGCACAAAACCCACCCCAAGGCAGAAGGACCTTGGGTTGGAAGAGGAAGCTGGCAGCTGATGCACTGGGCAGCCCTGAGGAAGGCCAGGCAGGGATTTCACAAAACAGGAATCACATGTATGCCGTCACTGCCAACATTCAGGCATGAAGGCTGTCTTGGGCTTGTGCTCATCAGGACTGGGCTGCACAACTGCTGTTGCATCCAGGGTTTTGCTCAGTCCACCTGCACCCAGTGCAGTCCATGTCTCACTGATCACTGAATAGCTGAAAGCTAAGCAGCACATTTAGGCATATGTTAATTTTTTTTTAAGATCTGAAAAGGAAAAGTCAACCTCATCAACCAATTTTAAGATTCCAGTGCAGAAATAGGGGACTTTGAGGGACCTCAATGACTGAGGTGGGCCCCCCAGAAGCCCTGGCTCACAGCACTAACCATGTAAAAAGAAAAACCCAAAACATGCAAGTGAACCCTTTCCCTTGGAATCTCCCTCACCCTGGCATCATCTGCAGCCAGAAAAATAATATTGACTATAAACGATGACATAACAACTGTTATGATTCCCAGTGATGTATTCTGCTATGGGATCGTTTAGGTGCTAATCACAGTGAAGTTGTAATTTAATATCTATTAATATTTGAAAGATTTCTGTCTGTCAGTCAGCCAGCTCTCAATCATAATCCGGCCTCCGGTGAGCCGAGAGCAGGAAATGTGCCCTTTCACCTTCATTTATTTATAGATGACAGAAATGCAATCATTATTTCTGCAGCAGCCTTTCACAAAACGTCCATCTCTGAGCCATTTCTATCTGTGCAACACGGCTCCAACACGAGCCTGAGAGCCTGGGCTGGTCCCTGACCCTGCTGCTGTACTCCAGGCTGGGAATATGCAGGGACCAGCTGTCAGCATCCCTGCCAGCCAGCCTGGGCACAAGGTGGATGAAAAGCATGACCCAAGCAGGCTGTGCTGCCAGTCAGCTGCTGGTTTAGAAATTCATAACGCGCCCATCCTCCTTCCGGACCCCGTCGCCATCCTCATCCTGCCGCACACGCACGCAGCAGGGCATGCACGGCACACCAGATGTCACGAGTGCGCTCGGACTCAGCCGTCTCCTGGGGAGGGGGTAGGAAAGAGTTGGGCAAGGATGAGGTAGGGGTAGCCGGGGGCCACATCCTAGCCCCTTCTCTCAGCACACAGTCCCCCTCCTCCGTCCCCCCCAAAGCATCCTCCTCCGGCAAAGTGACAGCATCCTCCGAACAGCAGCAGCTGAGACCGTAGAATCCTTTAGAGTCATAAAACGGTTTGCACTGGAAGGGACCTTAAAGATCATCTTGTTCCAACCCCCTCGCCACCAAATGACTAATTGTTGGGGGAGGGGGGGAAATTAAAGGCAAATTAATTCAATCTTTGAATATATATTTTAATGTTTTTCTTGGATTTCGTCTTTGCTCGCGATCTTCTGCCCACCCTCAGCGATACCACAGCTGGGACTGGGGAGACCCGGACGCCGGAACGGCCCCCCCTCCGCTCACGTCCCCCCC
>VXAX01003533.1:203383-358239 GCA_013399835.1 Leptocoma aspasia | reverse complement strand
ATTCAGTGGAGCTGTGATGGGAATTCAGTGGGGTTAAAGCAGGGGATGCAATTGGGCTGCAGTGGAAGTGCAAGCGGTAGATAAGGTATAACGCGGGTGCTAGGGGGACAGTGTGGGAGTACAAGAGGGGACACAGAATGGCAACAGAGGGACGTGATGTGACTTTGGTGGAGGAGGTCAGGGAGGGGTGCAAGTGGGCTGCAGGGGGTGGGCAGTTACACCAGGGTTAGGGTTAGGTTTACCCTAACCCTGGGAGGATGATTGGCTCCGCCGAGGCAGCGTGCAGTCACTTGTTAGAATTGCAAACAGCCTCACCACGTGAGATGTAAAAGGGGGTATTGCAAGGGACACACAGCAGGGAGCCAAGAAGGATGCAATGAGGCTACAGAACTCTTACAATGGGGTTGCCATGGGGATGCAACAGGGATGAAAAAGGGAACGTGATACGGCAGCAACAGGGTTACAAGGAGACACAAGGGTGGATACAACAGGAGTTACAACAGGGATGTTGAGAGGATGCGACACAATTGCCACAGAACTACAAAGGAGAGTGCAGTGCTACACCCCACAGCGACACCTCACAGCCCCCTTGCATGAGGCCTGGGAGCAGGCTTGGGGTGGGGGACAGCTGTTCCCAGGTCTAGGAGAGGGCTGTGATCAGGGATGTTCCCATGGAAAGGACACAGATGTTGAAATCAGAGCCATCCCACTTATAAAAATCCTATTTCAGGTGTGAAAGTAAGTCTGTCACTTAGGTGACAAATCTCTTACCTTCCCAACAGATGACACTGTTCTCAGGACCTGCATTTCAACTTGCATTTTAAAATCTGCTCTGATTTTTCTTAAAACTGCCAACTGAATCCTTTTGCTATAGGCAGATTTACTTTCATGCCCCCTGGGTCACATATCAGGCTGGTGTGTACCTTTAAAATATGCCAAAAAAATGATGAGAAAACTTAATTAAATTGGAAATGAGATCAGCTCCTGAGTAAATGCAAACTGGGTCAAATCCTCACCCCACCTGTGCTCTGATAAAGGATGTCTCTTTGGTCTGGCAGGCTGGGGAAGGTGAGATAATTGGTGTAAAGGGCTTTCCAGGTCAGAGTTTACTACAATAACCATAAGCTTTTGATAACATGAACTGTCAGAAGAGATTTACAACCAAAAATCAAGGGGTTAGGTGGCCTGATGAAGTTGAGGCTCAGCCTGTTTTGGGTTTTCTTTCTCAGTCAAGGTGGGCTAAACAAAGCTGAGCTTCCGCTAAGGTGACCTAAATGGACACGGGAGGTATTTCACAAGCCTTCCAACATTGTTTGCAGCCAGAGTTGTTTGTTCAACTTTCTCGTGCATGGCCCCAGGCTCCCGTGGGACACCTGCAGGGCAGTGCTGACTCAGAACGGATGGATTACCCACCGATGGTTATTCCAGGCCACCTGGTGGGAATATCCCTGGATACAGTCATAGCAGATGATGGCCTTAAAATAGAGAAGCTGAAGCAGAGACCTGTGGTGGTTTTGTGTCGAAACATGGCATGAGCCAAGCAGTGAGCCCAGTCCTGCAGTGTGCAGCTACAGGGAAGAGTCACTGAGAGTCTCCTGTGGTGGTGATGGGCTCCTCTGATCCAGCCACTACCAGGACAAGGCCACAGCTTCAGCAGGTCACAGCCCTGCTCTGGGAGTTTGCAGTGCCCTGATCACTCTGCCAGGCTGGGGCTGAGGCTGCTCCTCTGTCCCAGCACAGCGGAGGAGATCTTGGGCACTCGAGATGGCACAGCGGGGAGCAACAGGGACAGTGCAGGGCACAGCTGGGCTCCCTGTGCCCACAGAGAGCAGCTCCAGAGGAAGCCCCAGCAGTTCTGTGGGCACCTCCTCAGGGCCCTGTTTGGGATGATTTGGGATGGTTGCGATGTGGCAAATCCAAATTAAATGCGAGTGCCTGCACTGACCTGCCCTATGAGTTTTGTTTATTTTCTCAGCCCACAGACAACTCATCACACAGCTGGCGAGGACCAAGTCACCCCTTTGGTAACCCTCTGAGGCTGCTGGTATTTTGGAGTCCAGCGCCAGTGGAAATAGAGTAATTAGTTTCCAGCGCTTAGCTGAAAATTACTCATTCCTAATGCCACTGTCAGGAGCTGGGCTTCCCACTGGCACAGGAGCACAGCTTTGATCCTGTGAGCAGGACAGACAATGACCACAACGATGACTTATGGTCCAGTGAGAAACGAAATGTATCTCTAAAACAGAGCAGCCACACGATTAAAAAAAACATTTAAAAAATCAGAAATAGCTGTTGCATGGCCCCAGAAACCAGGACACAAGACTTCTATGTAAACAGCCTTGTTTTCCATAGGAAGGTGGAAGGTCTGGCTGGATTCAGTCCAGGGTGGCTGTGGAGAACTCTGGCTTCTTCCTCACCAAGCCGAGAAGCAGCATTGCTCTACTAGGTGAAAGGTTTCTGTGTTGTTTTCCACTGCTGGGTGATGGATCCCTGGGGCACGTGGTGAGGCTGTTTGCAATCATAACAAGTGACTGCACGCTGCCTTGGTGGGCTGAACCATCTTCCCAGGGTGACTTGTCCCCATCTATTTCCACTGGCACAGTGGTGGCCCTGGGGCACGATCCATGAGCAATGCCCAGGGCACAGTGGGCATGGGAGAGTGCTGGGCCAGGCAGGTGCCCCAGAGCCCACCATGGGAGCTGCTGTTGAGGAAGGCCTTGCCATGCCCTGAGCAGTGCCACTTTAATAACACAGAGCTACAGAAATTCATCCCCCAGGACAGGGGGGATCTCAGCTCACCTGAGTGGCAAACACAGCTCTGGTGAGCACAGGGGTAGATAACTCCTCTGTGCACCACCTTGAGCAGCTCCCCTGGCACTCCTCAGGGGCTTCATTGCACAGCCTGGGACAAACACAGGAACAATGCTCCTGCCATTTAAATCATTATAAAGCAAGACCTACTTGCCTAACAGCTTTAAAAATATTTTATTAACTCTACTCAAAGTTAATGCATATATTATGTGCGTTTTAATTACATCTTTAACTGCTAACAATATGGGTGTACTTATTGGCACAAAACCTTATTTGGTGGCTGCAATATCTTTATAGAGGATTAACTTCAAAGCCTCATCTTGTCGTCATGCATCAAAGCCTGTATTTCAGATTACCTCCTGCTCTCCTACAGCTCAGCTAAGCAGCCTCCTTCAAGAAACTGAAAACATCATGAGGCATTTTTCCTTGGGCTGCCTTGTAGTGGGCAGGCTGTCTTGCTTCAAACTACTAACTGAACAATACTGACATATTAAGTTGAAAAAGAAAACCCTATCAGAGTCCTGGACCAGCAAAGGAACTGTACCTTGACAGTAATCAAGTAAGTAGAATGCTTACCTTCCAGAATTGTAAATAAAAATTGAGTATCAAAGATTTGATACAAAACATTCAATGTATCTTGCACACCAAATACTTTCACCCTGCATTGCACTGAAATGCCAGAGGGTCACACCAGGACAACTATTGCCATTATATTGGCACTGAAACCACTTCCCAAATGACCATTTATGGTCTGCAGCCCAGCTATGAACTTTAGCAATACAAAATGGCTCAAGTGCTTTGCTACTTATTAACTTGAAAGTCCAGGAGACTGTGATAAAACACTCTGCCTGATGGTTGTGATAAGGTCACCAAGAGCCCAAAGGTCATTTCATTTGCCCAAAGGAACCTACTTTTATGGTGATGGCATCTTTGGGGCTGGCCCTTCCTGGACCTCTCCCTGTCATAGCAGATGTTGACAGAGCAGCAGTTTGTGTAGAAATGGTAAAAAATAAGAAACGTGCAACACTTTAAAGCCTGTTATGTGGAAGGGGAGGTCCCTTGTCCAGAAAACAGAGCTGTGGTGGCACCTGGGGAGCACCAGCCTGGGAGTGTTGTTCCCCACACTGCCCCTCACACCCAACATCACCTCTGTCCATGCTGCCCCTGGTTCCCTGGAGCCAATCTGCTCTTTGGGGAAACAGGCTAATGGGGATGTCAAATGGAGTAGCAGGGACACCCCGACATACTGGGGCTCAGGCAGGCCAGGGCAGTCTTTGCACCCTTTGTTGAAAGGGCACAGCAGCAGTGGTGTCCCCAGCAGTGCCAAACCCCTGAGCAGCACACAGGCACCACATCTTTCCTACAGAGAAGAAATGAAGCTTCAGCCAAGCCTCAAGTACCCCATGGGTGCTCCCCCCTCATGGAGTATCCTGTGAGTCATTGCTGCCTTCAAGCCCAGAACAGGCTTCCTCTGCCAGAGCAGAAGGGGATGTGGGCTGACCCCGCAGTGTCTCCCTCCAGCCCTCCCAGGGAGGCACAGGAAACCTCAGAAACACTCTCAGTCCATTTCTGCCAACAAAAACAATTTTGTAGGTTCCCTACAGGCAGCCAGGGCTGCAGCCAAAAGGAAGCAGCTGTGCCTGAAGGGAGAGGAGAAACTCCCACATGGCTGCAGGACCCTCACACCCCCAGGGGAACCCTAAGCAGGCATGTGATACAGGGACACATCTCACCCCATCCATCCCATGGCACCTTCTGGGGACTGGGAAGAAGGTGGAGGGTTGAATTGCTGCTCCAGAGGTAGGGACACACCAGCCACAGCCCCCATGCACCCAGGACAGGCCATCAGCAAACTCCACCAAAGGGCCCTGGGCAGCACCTACTCACTGCTCGGAGTTCTTGCCCAAATCGGCTTCTGCATCACCCTCAGCCTCCTCAGCTGCCTCCAGTCCCCTGGGATCAGGGACAGGCTGAGGAGGGGCTTTATTAATGAATGTTCCACAGGTGCTGCTCAGCTGGAGAGGGTGTCCCTCACCTGCCATCACTCCACATAGGGACAAGAACCCCAGGCTGTGTTGGTTTCACCAGCAGCTTCTTGTGCAAGAGCAGGGCAGCCCTGAACTCTCAGTGTTCATGCACCCATCAAGCACGCTTATGATCTGATAAGAAGCAAAGAGGACATGCACAGAAAGTGCAGTAAACAAGGAGCAAAGTGCTGCAGAAAGGAAGATGAACTCCCTGTGTCACCCCCCACAGGCTGACTGGCTGCTGTTTGTCCCCCTGGTAATGCCTGGGGTGGAGGAGAAAGGGGTAACTGGTATGCCAGGAGCCCTGAAGATAAACACAGCACTGACAGCCACAGTTCAGGGTCAGAGCCTTCATGGGCAGCACAACAAACACTTGCTCTTTGGTGCCAGGGTAGCCAAAACAAGACTGATTTTGGGGAGAGCTCTGGGTTTTGATGACTCTGAGCCCGAAGCTGCAGCTGCTGCTGCAAGGCTCAGGCTGCTCTTTTAGCAAGGTTAAGCTGGAGATTTACACCCCAACAAGGCTGTCACTTTCCCTCCCCTCTCTCTTTGTGTGTTTCTCCCAGAGCTTGTCCTGCCTGGGGACAGCTCCAGAGTAGAGGAAGCACAGCCTAAGCCCCGTTGTTTTGGAGGATCACCTGCCCATTCCCCAGGTAGCTCTGTTGGCCGGCAAACACTGCAGTAATGTGGTGGCACGTCCCTTGCTGGCAACCCATGCTCCAAATTCCAGTGATGCCAAAAGGGATTTGTGGTGCCTGTTCCAACACCTGCAGCACATTCCTTGGAGAACTTGCATCCCCAGCAAGCCTAGATCTCACTGCTTTCGGCTGTGCCATGTCTTTGGGAGCCCTTCCATGTGCTGTGCTTTGTGCTGTCTCCATCTGAGCTTGTTCAGTTGGTTGGTACAAATTCAGTGTTGGCAGCCATGTCCTGGTCCCTCTGGATCTAGACCTGCTTGGGCAGCAGGATGTAGGCAGGCTGGGTGCTCCCAGAGAAAGGAAGGAGGATATGAAAGCACCCTGTAATCATGGGGATGAAAATTCAAGACACTTAAAGATGTCATTTAGCTTGAACTCTTGTTACACCTCCTGCCTTTGTAACTTGATTTGGGCTAACAAATGTGTTTCTGGCCGAGGGCTGACACGTGGTGGAGGATTAAGAGGGTAGGGGGGTGATTTCCCTGCAAAAGCCACCTCAGGGGACCAAGCCATCCCACCTGCAGCATCCTCACTCAGGTGCTGTTTTAGCCAAACTCGTGTGTCCCCTTCCACCACACAGCAGCAGCCAGACTCACATGCACAAACCAAGACTCCTGTGCTGGGGACACTTGGCCAGGAGTTTGAGGGGCAGTGCTGGACATCATGTATCTTACCATGGCTGCCTGGCAGTCCCTTCCAGTGGGCTTCTGGTGCCCTCCAGAAATCCCCGTCTTCCCCACTGGTGCTTCCCAGACCCTTTCACCACCCACCCCATCCACCTCCTGGTCTTGACCACTGGCCTGGAATGGCCCAGGGAGCCTGGTCCTAGTCCAGTACGGCCCAGAGTGGTCCCAGCTGGTGCCTAGTCATGGCAAGCATCCCACAGCTGGTGTCTGCCTGTGGGGAGGGATTGTGGGTTCTGGTGGAGCTCTTGCTCTGGCAGGATTCAGAGGTTGGCTCAGAAGAGCCTGTTTCCCCCTCAGGCAGAAGTTCAAAGTCTCCATGCTGCTTTGTGCTGGGAGATGGAAGTGAAGGAAAGGAGGAAATGGTGATTTCTGTTCATGATTGACACAGCTGACTGCTCAGTTTGTCCTCCCAACCAGCCACAGAGGGACGGATGCATAAACATACACGCATACTTCTTTATAGGCACGCTCCCAGCAACACATTTTGCCCAGGTCCATGAAGATGCTGCTCTTCTTCTTACTTTTACTCTTCCATTTCAACCCATCTCTGAGCCTAAAAATCTGCTCCTTCAATGTGAGGTCTTTTGGAGAAACTAAAATGGCCCGACCTGAAGTCATCGATGCTGTGGTAAAGGTATGTTTGTTTGCCTGGATGAGATAGACACTGAGCTTTCTAGGGTTTCTTAGATGCACAATCTTGCACTTTGTTTGTCTTTCACAGTTAAATATCAAGTAAAAAAAAAAAGAGCTGATTATTTTTAAAATATCATACTCTTAAAGTAAAAATCAGCCTGTGGTTGAACAGAATGTATGTTGTTATTTTAGCCTTCATGAGAATATCACAGAAAAAATATTTGCTGTTTCCTTTGGAAATTGAGTTACAAAAGGAGGAAAGCCTCAATCCACAGGAAAAATAATTTTCATTTTGAATACACAAAGCTTTGTTTTGTGATACATTATTTACCTTCTTTATGTGCTAGTTATTCTCAAATATTCTTGTCTAATTAAACCTATTCTCAGGAGAGCAAATAATATCTGTCATATTAGAGTCTATTGAAATTTGAAAAACTCAATTGCCAGTTTCTGTAAGCAAACCCTCACCATCAGGCTGCCTCCGCAAAAGCTGAATATAACCCTGGTTTTAAGAAGAACCACCTTTTAGACTTGCAGCTTTGCAAATGGCCTCCAAGATGCCGCAGTGAGGGGGGATGAGGGGCTTGGCATTGGTGAGGTGGCTGTGTGTGCAGAATGGCACCAATGAGGAATGGCACCATACCATTGGGCTGTATTCCTTTTACTGCAAACTGGCAGAGAAGAGTGGTTTGCTTGGCTTTGCATTCCCAGACTGTTCTTCCTACACTGTCATCACTGTGGGCAATATATACTAAATTTTGGGGTCATTTAGATAATTGTGGGTAAGTTTCAGGGGGCAAATAAGGGCTTTTTTTCCTGACAAAAATCACCCACAAAGTTTAAAGAACAGTGAAACCAGGGGCAGAGGGAAGCCCCTGAGAATGTTGGCCTTTGGGTGAGCTGGACTTTCCCTTGGGGAATCCCAGCAGTGGCTGTGGCAGCTGAGCCTTCAGTCTCTCTGAGGTGTGCAGTCCCTTGGTGTCGGGACCCCATTTTCAGACAGGGTGTTTCTTTGGGCTCCAGGGGCTATTTCAGAGTAATTTGCAACAAGCTGAGACAGGTGAATGTTTAAAGTGGGGAAGGAGTGGGGTGGGGCAGAGGCAGCACCCCAGCAGTGGTGGTGATGGTGGAATCAGGCTCACAGGAGTGGCTTTTGCTGCCCCTTCCCCTCCACACTTCCTCTCCAGGGTCAGGTGCCGAAGTTTTTCACTAAATCTGAAACTATTCTGCTCCCGGGTTCCCTCTCCCAGTTCCTGCTGGGGCGTGCAGCAGCTCTGAAAGCAGAAAAGCTTTGTCCCAGCCCCTGCTCCCCTCCCACGATCCCAGGCTGCATGCCACTTCTTTCACACAGGACTTCCCCCATGCTTGTGACCACTTCTTTCTAACCCCTTCCTAATCTTCTAAAACCAGGCGTGTGCAAACTTCCTCCTGCTCCTTCCCCTTGCAGATCATTTCCCGCTGTGACATCATGTTGCTGATGGAAATAAAGGACAGCAAGAACCGTGTTTGTCCTCTCCTGGTGGAGAAGCTCACCAGGTAGGGTGGCCATGGGCAAATGGACAAATATTGGGAAAGCTGCTTGGCAAGAGTCTGTGCTCTGCTCAGTGCCACTTTACTGGGGCAAAATCTAAGGATGTGGGCTCTGTCCCAGTGTCAAGGAAGGACCAGACTCTGGCAGTCTCGCTAAGGGACAGGAGCAAAGGCAGCTCCAGACCACTGTAGAACACATTTTTAAATCAGTGTAAACAAGTTAAATTAAATTTGCTACAGAGAAGTTCACGAAAGAGAAAAATAATAAGGGGAAATGTCCTCGCCGGGCTGGCATCAGGCTGCAGCAGGACAGCCACCTTCCTGCAGGACTCGGAACTGCTCTGGATTAGGGCTTGCTTGCCTGGACAATCAAAATATCCAGAGGATATAGCAGTGTTCAGGTGGCTGGATATGATACCCAGCTGAAGGAGAGACAGAGGCTGCAATGAGCAGGAAGAGGGTGGAGTGAAGAGCAAGTGACAGAGCAGGGGTCCAGCTCCTCAGAAGGGCTTAGTGTCTGTACCCAGCTGCCTCTGAGGTCAGGCAGGCAATGCCCAAACCCCTGGGCACAGGCAAAATTATCTCACTCTCAGCCCCTTGTGAGTGCAGAAATAAACTCAGGAGCATCACTTCCCTTCCAGTCAGCTGAAGGGGCCAAAGGAGGAGTACAGGTGCGTGGCCAGCAAGAGGCTGGGAAGGAACAGCTACAAGGAGCAGTATGCCTTCATCTACAGGTGGGTGAGCCCCCTTTGCCAACAAAGCAGCCCCTCCCCCTGCCCTCTGGGGCACAGCCCCTGGAGATGGGCTGGACATGGTGAGGGAGGGAGAGGTGCAGGCTGGGCAGGTGGGCTGGGCTGTGCCTGGATGTGGGGATCATCCCAGCACAGACACCAGTGTGTCTGTATCCATCCCAGACTATGGCCCAGGGTTCAGGTCAGAGCATGGGGTCAGTGTTAGACAGATCTCAGTGAGCCACGAGTGTGACATCCCCCATCCTGTTCATTCTGCTGCAGGAAAAATCAGGTATCGGTGAAACAAACCTACCAGTACCCTGACACCCAGCCTGGGGATGAGGATGTCTTCTCCAGAGAGCCCTTCATCATCTGGTTGCAGTCTCCCAAAACAGGTGAGTTGTTTCAGAAACAAGTCATTGTTCCACTGTGAGTCAGCACAGCAGCACTGGCTGGACCCGAGCACGTCAGAGGGTGGGCTTGAGAGGCTGCATCCAGACCCCACACTGCTTTTCCTCCCAAGAGCAGCATTTTCCCTTCAGGGCTGCTGCCTCTGGGGAATCCCACAGCCCTGCACATGCCCTGCTGGGAAAGCCTCTGCTGCTGCCATGGGCAGTGGGTTGGTGGGTGCATAGCCTGGGAGCGGGTACTGTGTGGGTGCTGGAGCACTGGCACAGCTCCTCAGGCCCAGCTGAGTGCCTGGGGGCGTCACTGTGCAACCACAGAGATCACCCTGACCTACAGTCAGAGCAGAAACTGTTTCTCCCTCAGAAAACCCCCTTGCTTACAAGTCAGTCTCTGTTTCTTTGTGACTCATTCTCTGTTTAACCCTGACGTTCTTCTGCCTTG
The DNA here is from genome assembly GCA_013399835.1 of Leptocoma aspasia. NCBI lineage: Eukaryota > Metazoa > Chordata > Aves > Passeriformes > Nectariniidae > Leptocoma > Leptocoma aspasia. The sequence continues at coordinate 348,274 of VXAX01003533.1, read as the reverse complement.
TTTTGAAGCTGTCAGTGAGTTTGCGGTTATTCCTCTGCACACCACACCAGACACAGCAGTGCGGGAGATTGATGAGCTCTATGATGTGTATTTAGATGTCAAACAGCACTGGAAAACTGAGGTTGGTTGCCACATCTGTGTCACTAACAGGGCTTTGGTACTGAGTCACTGGCCACGTTATTCACTATTCAGAGCTGAAAACCTTAAACCCATTGATAATGTGCCCCAGGGTTTGAGTATCTCTTTGGTGCATTTTCATTGAGCTCTCCACATTTTATACAGTAAACTTGATCACCTAATAAAACTATTATCAGCATGCCCTGATGTGCCCAGCAGAAAGGAGAAGCCCCACTGCATCCATGGACCGTTAAAATCCTCATTAGCCTTCTTTTGAAAAGCTGTCCTCATGATTACATTTGGAAACCCTCCTACCTTCCAGAACTTCATCATCATGGGGGACTTCAATGCTGGGTGTAGCTATGTTCCCCAAAAGCAGTGGAAGAACATCCGTCTGAGGACTTACTCTGAGTTCCTCTGGCTAATTGGTGACAAAAATGACACAACCGTGAAGAACAGCACCAGATGCCCATATGACAGGTAAAGGGCTCACTGCCAAACCACCCACTGGTTATGACTCTCTGAGAGAAAAATTGTATCAAGAGGTGTCAGCGACCAACAGAGGAAACAAATGTACATGAGGCAATCAAAGATAAAACAGTGTCCAGGGGAAAAGTGATCCAAATGCTTCTAGTCAGGAGCACAAAGCCCTTTGCAGACCAGACTGGGCAGGATTTACACACAGCCAGCCATTGCTGTGGCTTAGGTGGGGACAGATGACAGGCAGCCAGCAGCACTTCTCATCTGCAGGGAACCCTGCAGACACCTGGCAGGAGGTGCTGCTGCCCTCTCCATGCCAGCTTTGCACCATGGCTTTTCCCCTTATGTTTGTAATTTGGATTCACAAATGCACAGTGAGGTTCTGCTTGGAGAGGGGACACCTCACCTTGCCCTGGACATGTGGCAATGGTGATGCCACTGCAGTTCCCTTAGCAGGGACAAGAATACATCGATTATTATTAGAGCCCAGAGTCCTCTTGAAGGACGAGTCTCTGGTCTGAGCAGGACTTCACTGATACTCCAGTCATCATCCTGTGATTTTTGTATCCAAAGCAGGGCTTTGAAATTTGCAGCATTGTTGGATGAGTTTAGACAGAATGCATTTAATGTTGGCTTCCAAGGCCAGTGCACATGAAGATATTTATGTGCCTCGCTCCAAGTAGGCACCTAAAGGAGCTGACATCTCTGGGTGGGCAGTCCATGGGTAAGGACAAACCACACATACCTGTGACTTCATCAGAGCCACCTCTCTGGCCACCAGCTCACTGCAGTGTGGCTGCCACAGGTCACAGCACCCCATCACTGCACCCCATTCCCTTGTTCCTTGCAGGATTGTGGTCAGTGGACCGAAGATCATCCAGGCTGTGGTGCCACACTCTGTCAACATCTTTGATTTCCAGGAGGAATTCCAGATGAGCGAGGAGCAGGTAGGCACAGCACAGCCTCTGCAGCAGCAGGGAAGGGCTAACATGGGAGCACAGAGCCAGCAGTGTCCAGGCAGTGCTGAACACAGAGCTGGCTGTAAAACCGGGTCACTGGTGACCACCACTCCCAAACTGATGCAATGCTCACCTGCCACCTCCCCACATCCAAGCACTGCATATCCAGGCAGGGCTTGGAGAGAGCCTGGGTGGCTCCCAACCCTCTGTGCTGTTGTCTTGCAGGCGCTGGGGGTGAGCGACCATTTCCCGGTAGAATTTGAGCTGAAAGCAAAAGGTGGCTTTTTCAACTGGCTGAGATCAAAGTTTTCAAGGAAGAGGAGACCAAAGAAGAGCCAATCATTGAGACCATGAGCATGCTGAGCCCTCCTACATGGCATAGAAATACACAGATGCCAACAGATCTTGTAGAAGACTGGTATAGAAATACAGCAAGTGGAGTATTTAATGGGCAAAAAAACCCAAATATTTTGTTAAAGTTCAAATGTTTTGAGTGAGAAGGCAAATTAAACCTTCACACTGTTTTTTCTTCATTGTATACAGAAACAAATCAGCTAGAAGCAGCACACTGTACTTACTGAACTGGTCACAAATATAAGGAGCTACTGCAGGGCTAAAATACTTCTGTGTGTTTTACCTGCAATACCTGAAGGGCAAGGAGCTCCACAAGTTCCCATGGGCTCTGGAGCTCTGCCATTCCCCTGCAGGGCAGAAGGATTAAAAAGGACCTTTTTTGCATCGTGTGTGTGTCTGTGTGTTTATGCACCAGCAAACATGAGGCTGTACCTGGTGGTTTGCAATGTAGAATATTGCTGAATTTAGAGTGTTTCTCAGTGAGGAGTTTAAATTGGTCACAGCATCCAGGGATTTTGAAAAGACAGAAAAGTCAGAGCGACAGGCAGTGAGAGCCCCTTTTGTGCACTGCCCCAGCTCAGGGCAGCAGGAAGCTGATGGTTCTCACCCCTGCCCACCTGCAGACCTCAGGTGAGATGTCCGAGGCATCCCAGGTGACACTGCTGCCAACAGAGTGTCATAAAATTCACATCAAAATCTGATTTCAGCATCCTGACATGGAAGTGAAGCGCATCCCCCCTCCAAAAAAAAATCTCCATGGCAGCTCAAAGTCCTGTGATGAACCAGACTTTAATGATGATTATTTAATGTAATGGTGCAGCAATCTGTTTTCCCAGCTCAGCCTACAGGCAGTATTTTGTGCAAACCCTGTCCCACAGATGGCATCTGGGGAGTGGGAATAATCCAACTGTTAGTAGAGACAAATATTAATCTCCCTTCATCAATGCACCCCAGATTGCCTGCTGAAGGGGCAGGGAGGGCAGGTGAGTGAAAGAGCCTTTGTAGGGAGGCAAACAGTTTGGCCTTTGTGGCCTCTCCCACTGTTCAGGGAGAAGAATTTGAGGAAAGAAATTAAATTAAGAGAAATAATCCCAGGAGATTCTGTGCAAGGCAGACAACAAACCCTCCAACTTTTAGTAGCAATTAAACTTGAAATGATACAGCATTTTGTATGCTCCCTCACACTGAAGTCAATGCAAAGGAAAAAGCCTGATTTAGAACAAATATTTACACTGGGATTTTTATAGAAATGCCACTGTCTGGCTGACATCGGTGATGGCTCATGTGAAGGCTGAAATCAGTCTGAGTCTGTGGCCTCACATCTTGCTTCTATGTAAGCACATTCTGTCTTCTGGCTTTCAGAAAGGAGTAGTGCACAGAGAAAGAAATCACCCTCCACTAAAGCAATAACGGACACACTCAGTCACGAAAAATATGTAATTACAACTAAGTTTTACTGGAAAGATTTATCTTTATTTGCTAGCCTTTTTAGTGTAGCCCTTTATTTGGTATAGCCCTTTACCCAGCACTTGAAAACAAGAGACGTGGCCAGAGAGCAGCAGGGGGTCACGTCAGTGGCTGTTGGTCCAGAGCAGTGTGCTGGCTTTGGCTGGAGTAGAGTGAATTTTCTTCACAGTTGTTGTATGGAACTGTGTCTTGGATTTGTGCTGAAATCCATGCTGATAACACAAGGATGTGTTTGTTGCTGCTGTGCAGCACTTGCACAGAGTCAGGGCATTTTCTGTCTTTCACCCCACCCAGTGAGTTGGCTGGGGATGCAGCCAGGACAGCTGACTCCCACTGATTCAAGGGATATCCCATCCCAAATGGAGTCCTGCTCAGCACTCAAACCTGGGGAAGAGGAAAGGTTCATCTTGCAGAGATGCTGAGCTTCTGACCAACAGAGAAACATCTTAATGCAAAATGATCTCCTCCATGGAGAACTGGAGAGTTTTGTGGGATTCATGGCAGAGAGACAGCATCTGCACTCACATTGTACATTTGATAGGGGCTGGGAGCTGTCCCAAACTCCTACTGTCAGCACAGTCCTTCTCTTTAGGTACACATTAGACAATATTATAATTACATCCTAAAATATTTAACAGTTCATGTTGTCTCTAGATTTCCTCCCCTGGGGATCATTATCCAGCTGTCCCAACTGCAAAGAGGTTTTAAGTTGTTCCAGCCTGCAGGAGCCTCAATATATTCTGCAGCCAGAACAAAGTTTCTCTTTTTGATGAATAAGGCTTCTTGAGCTTTATTTATGATCAAACAGAAGTTTTTCACTGGAAATCCAAAATTCTTGGAGAGACTTTGTCTCATGCGAGCCAGATCTCAGATCACGGCTGGGAGAGAAACAAAGAGGCTCTTCAGAAGCAGAAAACTGTTTCCTCCCCAGCAGCCCTGTTCAGGCAAGAACACAGAGCAGAGGGGATTCAGCTGAACAAAAAGTGCTAAGACCCCCAATCCCTCAGGCTGGGGTCCTTGGGAAGCCCTTCTCCAATGCATGGTACTGGAGGCACCCTCACTTCCCGCAGACACTGACCTCTGCCCCGCAGAGAGACCCCTCCCCAGCCTACAGAAGGTCTCTCTGCTCCTCACCCCACAGAAACTCACATGAGGAAGGTTTTTACTGCCCTGGAGGTGTAAGTCTCTTGGCAGGGAAGCCCCCAGGAACCCACAGCAGCAGCCCAAAGCAGGACTGCCTCTTCTCTACAGCCTCAATATCTCCGCTGGAGAGGTTTGTCCATCTGCACCTTCACCTGAAGAGGGCTCATGTCCTGTTGCTGCCTTGGCTCTGCTCCCCACTAACCCACAGCCCTGACACCTCTCTGCCTCTGCCACAGGGTGAGAGACCCTTTGGCCCAGAGCAAGGCTCTGCCTACCTCCTTTTACCTCTTCTGAGCTAGTGGCAGCAATGAGGACACGGGAGAGCTGGTACAAAACCCCACAGGGACCCACCTGGCTTCTTCTTTCAGGGTCTGTACCTAATCTAAACATCCCCTGGTGCATCTTGAGGCTGTTTCCTCATCCTGTCACTTGTTATCTGGGAGAAAAGACCAACCCCCACCTGGCTACACTGCCCTGTCAGGTGTGATAAGGTCCCTCCTGAGCCTCCTTTTCTCCAGATTAAACAATCCCACCTGCCTCAGCTACTCCTCATAAAACTTGTGCCACAGACCAGATGTACACATGCACAGATGTTTGGCCACAGAGAGATGTGCAGCAAACAACTGAGCTGCAGCCCCCAGAAGGGCTGTGTTGTGCTGTCACACAGCAGGGCTGGTAGCACTGACAGCAAAATCAAAGGCAGAAAAATCAAAGAGCCTACCAGTGTGATACCAGCAGCTGGTCCAAGCTTGGCTGTTTCGTGGCTCCCTCAGCCTCCGGAGGCATTGTGAGAAGCACTCGTGCCCCAGGCTGGAGCTGGCCACTCACTGACCAAGCATTTGCCACGGAACAGGACCACGAGTGGAGCAGGGGCTTCCTGGGGCACGAGTGCTCCGGTGGCGCTCCAGGGGAGCTTCTGTCAGTGCCCTGCAGCCCAGAGCTCAGCGCTCCTGCGGGGGCTTTTCTCTGCCGAGCAACCTGGGACATGGAGAGCAGGAGCTGAGGGGAGCACTCATCTTTCTCCTGCCTCTAGTCAAAAGAAAAACAATTTTAAAAACCACTTCTCCCCCCTCCATCTCTGGGTCGTTAAAAGCACCTACAAGCTCCCATGCTTTGCCCAGAATAGCGCGTTTTTCTCTCCTGCAGGGCTCCTGTCCCCGCCCGCGGGGCCGGGCACGCAGGAGCCATTACCGGGCCCCCTCTGGTGGCACCGCTGGACGCCCCAGCTGCCTGCGGGATTCCCGTGGGATTCACACCCAGAGCCCTCACACGGCCAGCAAGCTCAGCAAGGAAAAGGAATTCCACCCTCCTCAGCTGGGAGCTCATGGATCTGCATCACCCCACAGAGACGTCTCCATTCACTGCAGACAGCCCACGGCTGACCACAAGGAGTCCCTGGGCCCGCCGTGTTTCTAAAGGAGTTTTGCAACAAAAAGGGAGCACTTTGTTGGCTTGAGGTCTGGTTATTCATTGCCCACAGTTATTTAACTGGGAAACATGCTGTGATGACCCTCAGGAGGTGGCAGCAGCTCCCAGGACCAGGTGCTGGCAGGTTACAGGGCACATCCAGCCCTGGGATGCCTCGGTGTCCCTGCCATACCTGCACCAGGAGCACAAGGACAGCTGGCTTGGTCCCCCAGTGCCCACAGCCTTTCCTGCCTGTCCAACCCCCTGGGTTGTCTTCTAGTGATTGTGCTTCTGCTCTTTGGTGGTTTGTACCTGGTTTTGGGAAAGATGTGAGGCTGCTCTGACACCAGTGCCACCATCCCCTCTCTGTAACAGATGCCACCCACCCCTTTTCCAGTGCCAGGGGAAATTTGGATCAGAGGCTCTTTCTGCAACTACAGAATCACAGAATATCTCGAGTTGAAAGGGACCCACAAATATAATTTAATCCAACTCCTGGCCCTGCACACACAAGCCCAAAATTCACATCATGTGCCTGAGAACGTTGTCCAGAAGTTTGTGAACTCTGCCAGGCTTGGGGCCATGAGCACTTGCCTGGGGAGCCTGTTCCTGTGCTCATCCACCCTCTGGGTGAAAAAACCCTTCCTAATATCTAACCTTGACCTCCCTGAGCTGGGTTTAGCCCACATTCCTCTCCATTATCCTGAGGGTTCAGGGACACAACCTCTGCACTCTCACCTGGTATAAAACCACAAGTGCCCTTTCTCTGCAGGCTGGTTTTACAGCCAGTGTGAAAAACAAGGTTAAATACTTTGTGTGCCATTTTAAATATAGAGTCTCAGCTGTCACTGTTTGCAGGGGTAATTTTCTGGTAGAGAGAAGACAGATTTATAAGAATTAATTTCCATATTGGCAAAGTAACAAAAAACCTTCCCTGAAAAGCTCTGCAAATGCTGGCATTGAGATATGAAGGCTTTCTGTGCCTCTCTGTTGAGAGGAAAGCCTGACCCCAGCCATTTCTGGGGAAGCCAGATGCAAAATCCTACCCCCCAAACAAAACACCCTGGCTGGACATCACTGTCAGAAGGAAATATCCACCCTGGCAAGGCCAGCTCCTCCACGGGGCCCGAAGGACTCAGACTTCCAACTCAGCAGGGATGTAAATATTTGCAGTACCAAGGTCCTGCAGAAAGGCAGCTCAGCACAGGAAAGAGCTGTCAAACATACCTCTAGGTCCTCCTATATCATATTTTCCTATTATTTTTTTTAAATCATATATACTAGCCTTTCATTCATGTCATTTAAAAAATGTGCTTTAAATCTCAGTCAAATTAACAGCGACAGGAGCTATAAATCCAACCTGATTTAGTGACAATATTTCTTCTAAGCATGCAATATAAATTCACAACTATGAAAATTAACTCTGAAAGTCTGAGAAATTCTGAAAAGCCATTTAAAAGCCTTTTCTCAGGAGGCCCCAGGGAAATAGCCCCACACAGGAGGGGGGCCTGGCAGCAGGGCTGTTTTGATAACCTTCAGTGAAAGGGACCTGAGAATATTAACCATTACTGAAGGCTGTGGAGGAAAAAAATGCTGTAGCCTTCCCTGCTGCTTTTCCAGCTCAGATGGAGCTGTGAAGATATGGCACCTGGGATAGGAATAGCTCTAAGTTGCTGTAACACAAGGAAAAATTACTTTAAAAATAAACATTTGTTTAGAGGAGTTTGAGAGTTTATGCTGAAATGTTCAGGTACCCAGTGGGTTTAGTCCCAGCAAGGCTGGGTGCTCCAGTGCATGCTCTAGGAAAAAAAAAAAAAAGAAAAAGAAGATGCTCCAAGCCAGCTGGCACAAAGCACAGATAAACACCTGGGGATGCTGCCAGCAGCTTTCAAGGCCCCATTCCTTGTGTGTGTGCCAGAGCTGTCCCTGACCTGGCAGAGGACAAACGGGGCAACCAGTTTCATTTGGCTCATGGGAGAGCATGGCACAACCAGCTGTCGTAATAACAAATGGCTTGGAAAGTCTTTCCTCAAACAAATAAAAAAACACTGTGTAAAAAAGCATCATGCCATTCCCTGAATTGAGTTTCATGCAACTCCTTCCCAGTTTGTCAAGTGATGTCTGTAAGCACTTTGGATAGGATTTTCCATATGATTTATACATAGTTTGTTCCCTTTTTTTTCAGGTGAAAAAGAGTGCATTGTCTGCACTGCAAGTACATTTCAATGTGGAGTAAAAAATTAATTAGAAAAAAAAATCAAATAAGTTTAAAACAAATAAAAGCAGACGCTAAAAGTGAGTAGAGAAAAAATGCAGCTTCTGGATTAGAAATGTCACAATCTCACTTTCAACAGACAATTAGAGGGAAAAGTAATTACAGGGTTTGCATAATCTGACCAAGCCCAGAGCTCTGCTAAGCAACAGCCCCAGCACCCACATTGTCAATGTGCCTGGCTGACATCAGAGCAGGTCAGGGCTTTTTGGGGCTGAAGGGAGATCCAGCTTGGACACACAGAGTGCTCTGTACAGGCCCAGGCCTGGAGACTGACCACTGCAGCAACATGGACAAAAAAAACTAAGTATACTGGAACACCTTTACATATATACACACTCACACATATATATATATATATATAATGATTCAAGAATTGTATAAAGATTTAAAGTAAAGATTAATTCTGTAAAGATCAAGGCCATGGACAACCAGAGGGGTCTGAAGAGGGAAGTCCAACAGCTCCCCAAACCAAAGGAGATGGCCAGTGGGCAACCAGTGAGATCCCAAGGTATGGCACAGCCTGGGGTCAGGGATGGCTACAGGGCAGACCTGAGCTGCAGGATGAGAAGGACAGGCTGAGTGCATGGGCTGTAAGGAGCTCCAGGACATCATCTCCAAAGACCCCTTCTCTTTGGCCACTGAGATGTACAAATGCACCCCACCAATACCAGGCAGGGGGCTTGAATGCTCTGGAGTTACCATCCCATGGCAACTGCTGTGCTGCAGGGACTTTCCTCCCACCACCCACCAAAATACCCAATGAACCTCCCAGATGTGCTGTGGGTCCCAGCATGTGTTCCCATTGGCAGTGCCCTGCCTTGGGGCTGCCCTGGGTCACTGGCCAGCAGCAGGCACGGCTCCAGCTGGCTCCCAGGGCACTGCCAGATCTAGAGCAGTGCTCACAGGACAGCTTGGGCCAGTTAAGGGAGGATGAAGTTCAGTGGGACTCACAGGTAGTAAGTGACCGCATTCTACTGCATCACCAAGGAGAGAGACTATAAACAAAGAACTTAAACCAAATCGGTAGAAAAGCACTTCCATACCTAAAGGCAAAAAACCGATGCTAGTCCTCCTTCTATACGGAAGAAAGTGCATCTTGTACCATTGCAAGTCTGCCCAGCAGGAGGCACTGGGACACCAGTAACCCGTACATGACACTGCCAGCCCCACAGCTGCCCGCTAAGGTAGCCACTGCACTTAGAAACCTTTGTCAAGGTGCCAAAAGCAGAGCAGAATGTCCCCCAAAGCACTGATCTGTGCCCAACACAGTCAGTCCTCAGCTGGCAGAGCTGCTGGAGGTAGCTGAATGTTGTTGCTCAAAATCAACCGTGCTAAGGAGCTCTTCTCATCACCACCACTGGGTGCTTGCTGTCCTTAGCAAGGTCATTTTTGTGGCCACAACTGTCAGTGCCAGGCCAGGCAGAGTTGGTCACTTGAAGCAGAGCTCAGTTTTTACTGGAGGTAACCCCAGCCACAGTCGCAACCAGGGTCCATCAACTTCACAGACAACTCCTGCTGATTTCAGCCGGTGTCGTTAAACCAAGACAAGGGACAACAGCCAAGAGAAGGCCAGACAAGCACAGGGTGGACTGGGACACAGGAGTTACGCAGGTGAGATGCTCTCAAGGTTTACTCACACCAACAGCTGTATCCAGGTTTGTTTTGTTTAACAACATTGAATAGGAGGCTCACGCTTACATACCTACCACAAGGCTAATGAAACACAGTTAACTATAAAAAGGAAATAATCTGATAAGCCTGGGGCAGGAAAGTCCTTGGCAGTCACTGCGTCTCAGGTTTCACAGGGGCTTTCAGCAGGAGAGTGTTTGGGAAAACATCTCCTGGTTTCCATGGCTGTGCCTGGAGGTGCTGGCCCCAGGTGCAGGGAGACACCTTCTGCAAACAGCCCCAGGGATGCCGGGGGGGGGGAGGAGCAGTGGGTTCTGGGAGCGCCCCGGGATCACAGCCCAGATGGCAGCTCTGGGGACACAGCACTGCCCCCGTGCCTGGGGTCTGCACAGGGGCACACCAGCACAGCTGTGTAATGCTCCGTCCTCACTGTGCCCACTGCACCCTGCACACTTACTCCATATAGCTTAAACTTCTGCCATTTTGGTTTAAGGGAAAAAAAAAAAAAGGTTTAAGGGGAAAAAATTAATGGTGTTGAGGTTCTGCCCAAATTTTCATGGCTACCTGCACAGCCCATAGGCTATTTGGTCTGTCTGAAGCTGCTGTGTGGTGTAGTTTCAGTCTGAACTTTACTGACTATATATGAAAAGAATGCAATGTTGTTTTTAACATGCACATTTTAATGAAGCAAACATTTCTATTTAATAAGTTATAAGATACAATTTTACAATCCTGCATTTTATTCCAGTTTATTTTGTTTTTACTTTCTAGTTTACAATGAAATGAGCATTTCACATTAAGGCACTAAAAAAGCACAGTAAAAAAAACCCCAACCTTCCTTTTTTTCCCAGTAACTGTGCTGGAGAGTAGCAGATCCACACATAATTACAGAACCGTAAGCATGAAGTTCTCCCGAGGGACAGTGACACGTCAACAGGTTTTCAACAAATCCTACCTTCCAAACTGCAGAGTTTGAGCTCATCAGGAGAGTTTACTAAAGCCCCAGCAGCTGACAGCAATTCAGATATGCACCTGGGAAGTAGTATAGAGTAATCCGGGACAAACAGACAAGTTACAAGGAAGTTTCCACTCCCTAACCCTCAGCAGCAACGCCTGTTGCAGCACAAAGGGCATTTCAGGAAAGATGAGTTTGCCTCAGGCATGTCCTTGGACTGAGATACAATAAAACACCTTGTACCAAAGGGGTTTGTTCATTGATATTGCTATTATTGGTATTGCTATTACTGGTAACTTCACAGACCCACCCTGTGTCCCACTGTAGATGTGGGTCCCATTCCCAGGATGGCTTCTTTGCCCCATCTCAGACACTGGCCTGGCCCGCAGCCTCCAGGAAAATCAATGGTCATCTTCTCAACACATCGTGGTGCTCCAGACTGCAGTGACTCTGGGTCACACAGGTGACAGCTATGCCTGGCTTGGCAAGTTCAGGGGCTTTACCAAACCCAGCCAACCCAGGGCTTGTTCTTAAATCAAAAAGAGTGTGGGGGAGTTACCTGTAAAGTTACAGAAATATTACCAGCATCCCAAGCTCGTTAAAAACCGCATTACTAGCATCTTGGCCAAAAAGCTACCTGTCTCTAGAGTTACAAAGCGTTAACATAGAGAGGCTGAAAGCTTACAGGAAGTAATTTTCAGTCTGCTTTTGGTTTGCTATAAAAGATAAATTTTTTCTAAATGTAAACCATTAGCAAAGCATTTTCAGAAACATTTTAAATTTGAGTGGTAAAGCTACTTATAATAGCTTTTTATAATGTTAAGCGTTAAAATTGATCAAGTATACAAAGGCACCTATTATAGTACCAGTTTTACCTCATTTCTTTACAGAAAAGAATTTGAACTGGGGACAGCCCAAGTCATATTCCATAACTAAAATGTAAAGTCTCCAGTCAAATATAATCAGTAGTTAAGATACCCAATTACAAAGACAAATTCCAGTTTTCAATTAATATCTAAAGTCTTTAACGTCCATAAGGGAAATTAGTGTCTAGTCATCCACATGATTCTCCAAACATTAACAGTGACCCGGACAGTACTACAAAGATACAATTTGAGGAGATATTAAATAAATTGACATTAGGTTGGTAAGTAGGATAGAAGTGAAATGCTTGTAAAAACAGTTAGAGTTTATGTCTGACTATTGAAATGTGAGCCGTGTGTATCTAGAAACTGCATTTTGCAACACGACTGCACCCAGTACAACTCTACATCTGAGCACCTGGCAGCGCCTTTATGGAACGGTGACATGGAAGGGACTCCCAGGAATGTGCTCGTCACCCCACTTCACTGCCAGGACATAGTCCCCCCTTTCCTTGACGACATAAGTGACGTTGTACTGATGGCTGCCCAAGTGCTTGATGGACACCTCTTCGCACGGTATCGTAGGTCCGTGGACACCAACCAACAGCATGTTGGAACCTATAGCAAAACACACAACTGTTAATATTCCAGAGCTTAAACAAGGCAGCTTGGTTGTATCATAATATACATTGGCTCTGTAACACGTGGATTTTGTTATTTTAATTCACAGAGTGGTAGCTGAGCCATACCTCAGATTAATTTGGTATAAGAAGGAATTTTATATTAAAAAGCTTTCAACCTCATAGATGTGAGGATTTATCTGTGCTATTTGCCAGACCTGACAGGTTACCACTATCTAAGTAGAGCACAGGAGCCACCAATGCTGCTTGTGAAAACAAGCTGGTATTGCTTTACAAGTATTTCATCAGAAGTTAATAGCAGGGACCAGTGGACATAGCTGGCCTGTAATCCACCCACCACAGAGCTCCCAGATGGTGATGATGATGAGCATCAAAAGGTTACAGGAACACTGTGTATTACATGCTACAATGCACCACAAGGGTTGCTCAAGTTCAGCAACCTGTTTGTTCTCATGCCATAACCCTGTGGTTCTTTCAGGTGCACTTGGCTCAGACGAAGCCATTTGGAGAGCAACTTTACAGCCTCTGTATTAGGACTGACTTGGTGAGCACAGTATAGTATTTAGCATTTTTCTTTAGTACCAGATCATTCGCTCAAGCTCTGAATTTTAACTCTACAGGTTGGTTTAGGGAAAAAAAATGCTCAGCTAAACCATGGACCCTGAACATCCATCTGGTTCCTGTATCCATACCTGCTTTGCTGCAGTCCACAGAGAAGGAGCTTTTCTGACCCACAAAAGCCTTTGAGAGTCCTGCTCCCCGGGAAACCACTTTGCTGGCATCCGAGGTGGATTTGGGAATGGCGCTATAGCAAGTTTCGGTCGATGACCTTGTCACTGACTCTACCAGGATGGAAGAGGTTTCGTTGGCACTGCCTGGACTAACCAGTCGCTGCCCTGGAAACAGAAAAGGTTTCTGACATTCAGATTTGCCGCATCTGAAAGGCATTCAGAAGGAGGTTCTGAAGCCCTCCTAATGACTAGCATGCATTCTGCATCCAAAATGCATTTTTGGAGAGGAGCAATTTCCTACTTGGGTTTTTAAGCTGACATTTTCCAGCACCGCTGGCAACAATCCCATCCCAGAGCCCTCAAGTGGCTAAAGGACCACAGGAACTTCAGGATTCATTAAGCAAAGCGGGTTGCTTAAGAAGAGTTAATTGTGCTCCAATCACCAAATGCCAAAAATGACTTGAGTTGGCAGAAAAGCAGGTGCAATTTTGCAATAACCCATTTTGAAAGCAGAGCATGTCCCAGCCTGGGGGAGCGCAGTCCTTGCCACCCTCTCCCAAGAATACCACCACGCTATGGGCACCACAGGAGGGTTTCACAAGCTGAGGGGGAGGAGTAGACATGAGCTTCAGCCTGTGCTTAAACACAGTGCTGGAGAGAGAACAAGCTTCCTAAACCAGCCTTCCTCACTTCACCTAGGAGCCTCCCAGACACTACTGACCTTTGGCTAGGTGATACCTGCACCAAAATGAGACCAAGAGAGGCAACACATACTACAGGTGAGCAGGTTTCAGGCTTTGAGGGTGGGGGGAAATGGGTAAATAAGTCATATTTCCCTGTGACCCATGCAAGACCCTAGCACTAGATCAGGACTTAATATAACCCCATAAAGCTGTTCTATGGCCCGTCACTGAGTCAAGCTGCCAAGCTCCATGACTACTGCTTTTGTAGCTGCTCCTGAGACCCCTCATTTAGGCTTTGGAGGTGATGGGGAGAAATGTTTTGCTTCTCATGGTTTTGGGCATCTAGACCAGAGCACCACACTGTCTCAGGAGGATTTTTTTGCTGAGTGACATGACCTACTTCAGGCACAGAGTAAATACTAGTTAGCTTTTTACCTGTAACCTTTGCCTTGAAAGGGCTGCCCACTATGTGGTTAGGTCCACCATATTTAACTCCAATTAAATAGTTTCCTGGAGCCATGGGTGTGTACATGACTTTGTAACCTTCTGGAGTTTCCTGGCAGTCCATTTTCACCTTTGATGGCCCTTCAATTGTAACAGAGAGGGTACCTGGACCAGCCTTGGTCGTGTTAATGAAAAACTCCGACTGCAGTCCTAGAAAGACGTAGCACAGTGAGACACACTCTTCCTCACACCCGATGTTACACACGCAGCCTCAGGCATTAAATAAGGGGTAATTCGGCGCAAGATCAGCCTGCCCAGGGCTGCAGGCAGGGAGGGACACCACATCCACCCCAGCAGCCTCGCACAGGCCAGCCCCAAATGGAGCTCTGCACCCCTGCCAGCTCCCCAGTTTCATCCTGCTCCCTCCTCCAGTTACTCTATGTGCTGTGTGGGAGAAGGGGTCATGAGAGCCCTTCAGGACTCAAATGGAAGTAATTTGGTATCAAAAAACTGGCTTAGAGAGAAAACGAGAGCTTTTCTGCTGGGCATCAGAGTCCACACCCACACAGCTCTAGCATGGCTAAATTTGGGAGAGCTCAGAGCTGTCTCGCTGCCTGGACTGCAAATCAGCAGTGAAGAGCCCACAAGAAAGCAGGAAAGACAAGGGGCAGGAGATGGCCTGGAGGAGATGTGTGTTTGAACTGCTCGGCAACAGCACTCCAAGCAGTTCGTGGAAACAAAAGCTTGTTTAATTACAGCATCTGGTTAACACAGCTGAATTATTGCTGCTAATACTAAGCCAATGACACAATGCCAGCAACACAAGAAAAAATTAAGTAAGGCTTTCAGCCCCCAAATAATTTACTGTCAGAATCTGGCCTCAAATATTTATGATCTTTGGGCTGCTGCATGAGACACTGTTGAGGAGGAATAAAGTGCTTAGGCACACTCAAAAGTAGTATGGCCATGGGAAAGTTTACTGCTGCTGCGATGGAAGCATGAAGACGTGGGAATAAACTCAGGAGAAGTTTCTAGCCTCCCCACAAAAGAGGTTGCTGTGTTGCAATGCTGGAAGAGCCCAGCTCCCACAGAGGATTATGCCATTTTCCAGTGCTCCAGCAGCCCAACCCCCCCCCAGCAGCACTGGCCCGGGAGTCAGGCATCAGCCTGCAATGCCCTGCTCATCTGGAGAGAAGTTAATTCCAAAGCCAGCAAGCTTCACAGCTTCTGGCTAAGAGTTCTTGCTCCAGAGGCACTGCTCTTTCCTGTGCCCCAGATGAAGGCTCGCATTGTTGGAGGCTGCAGACGCTCAGCCCTCCCAGGGGGATGGTTCAGGTGCTCAGCCACTGAAACCCCTACACTGGGTCATTGTTCTGAAACGCTGCTCAGCAGCTCCCAGGGCACTGCGCTTTTGGCAGTGGCTAGGATTCAACAACGGGGCACAGAGCAGCTTTGCTGAAATTAAACAGTCTATTTAGATTAAAAACAACCCCAAGCAACTTTATAGATGAAGAAATATTCCCCTGTCCCTGATGCATCACCGGCTGGTATTAATGAGTGCTTTTGTTTCCACCTATTAAAGGAGCTCAAGCTACATCTTTATTTTATAGAGTGTATCTGCATGTTTCCAAAACCAACTGTTTGGTTCCTCCAGAACAGCAGAAGCTTTGACTGAATAACTGCAGTATTTTTTTTTTCACAGGGAGAAAAAAGGTATGAAATGGAATCCACAGGAGACAGCAGTGGATAGGACAAAATGAACTAGCTATTCCCTTACACAACAAAAGGAGAGAAAAATAATCATTTTACTCTGCTATTTACCTGTCTGTGTGGCCTGAGCAAGAACACAAATAAATCAAAGTGCATATCCTGGAATGTTTTCATACTTACTAAGACCACAAATCATAGAAATGAAAAAACAAACCCTAAACCCTACATTCTTGAGTTGAGAACTATCAGATGAGGCAGCAGACAACGAGGTGCCAGATTTCCAAGAAGAGACTGTTCACACTGCATCTGGAGCATGCATAGCACACTACCAACAGAACAACCCACCTTCTCCCTAGGGTTCACATATGGTACTGCATTTCACTTGAGATTTCTTAGAGGTGCAAGCACCAAAGGGAAGGTAACAGGGTACACCCTCATACTCATTTAATTAACACAAGTTAAACAAGATTCCTTCATCTCTAGACAGCCAACTCATACATCGTGTTCACATGTGGAAGGGAGCCAGAGCATCTCCAGAGCTCGAGGGACCACCGACATGGAGCTAAGCTAACCAGCAGAGCTGTAGCCCAGCTGCTAACCAGCAGTTCAGTGAATGCGTGTTGCAGTTGCTGATTTACAGAAGTTTTAAGTTTGTTAAGGCTCAGTATAGGCTGCAGAGTTGTGAGTGATGGTTATAAGACATGAGGAGCATGCTAGAAAGCAAAATTAGCCTGCACTCAGGTCAGCAGAGAATGTGGGTTAGTTCAGCTGCCTTAGCAGGTGGAGTCATGTAAAAGTATGCCTAGAAATAGGTTCTGTATGTCTCAAAGCCCAGTTGCAAGCAGGTCTGTAGGAGAAGGGTTACCCGTGGTGCCGCTCTCCAGGCCGGATCCGTAGGCCGTGACCAGGGCAGGGTTGCCCGCCTGGCCAGGCTCACCCACGCGCACTTTGAAAGGGCTGCCCACCACGTGGCTCCCGTTGAACTTCACATCGATGGAGTGGATGCCGTTCTCGTGGGGGATGAACCGAACGGCGTATTTATCTGCAACAGAGAGGGGGCTCTTCTGACAAATCAGAGGCAACAATCCAGCTGTAAACCCCCACTTAAACCCAATGCAGGGCTGATTAGCAACCCGAGCTTCTGAAAGCCTTTGACATGTTTTGGTCCCGGTTTAAGTGAACTCAGCTACACAAGCTGCTAAACTTGTATTTAAACAGGAAAATGCTGTTTTTATCACAGAAGGTTTTACAGCTTGCATTTCAGGATTTGATCTCAACTGTCATCTAGTCTGAGGGTTATTTGCCTCACTCATGCACTAGACATGAAAACTGAATCACAGCCCAATCTGTCAGCAGCTGAGGGAGCCGTGCATAGAAGAAAAGCAGCTGGTCAGAGCAAGCCAAATCCAACCAGCAAGCTGAGTGTGCTGCTCTGACACCACACCTTTATGTAATGAAGTAATTTAGCAATTTGCTGATATTTCACATTTTTGATTGCGTGTTAACTCAGAGGCGGGACTGATCTCCCCCAGCTGGACAGCTGCTGTTTGTTCATAGTACAGACCATAACTCATACAGACTTCAAGTGAAAAAGAAAAGCTCATTGCTGAAACAGGTGTTGAACTTTCTGTAGTGTTTGCTTATAGACAGTTTCCTTGACATTTCACGTGAAGGAGTGAGTGTGAGTTAAAAATAAACTATTAGTCAAAGATCGAAGCATAGCTTTGAGAAATAAACTTCTTCCCTGATTAAATTCAACAACCATATCATATTTAATTTATTACTAATGTCACTGTACTTTCACTGGCAAGCAGAGACTTAAATACCTCTATCTTACACAATTTGGGGCTCAGTCAGTTCATGGAAAAACATGGACATAACCCTGACTGAACAGCTATTGACACCAAAAAGTCATTTTCCAAGCAACATGCTCATCCCTAGGACACATTATTTGTAAGCCAAAGGAACTGAATACCCTATGTGGCAGCAAGTGCTTTGGAGGTCATGCAGTTGTGTTGATCATCACCAAGCTGTGCTCACCTGGCTCCAGCTCAGACACATGGCATTCTTCAACAGCTCCGGAGGGGCTGTGGACTTTAGCATCGATCTTGCCCTTTGCCCCATTCAGCCTTATAGCAAAGGATGCTGGCTGATTAACTTTTAATCCAGACTCCTGAGAATGCAACAGTCAGATTATCAAATTCAAACTTACATTTCAGACAGCACAAGATTTGTGGGAGGGAAATAACCACTTCAGCATGAGGGGTTTTTAGATTTAACAAAAGGCATAAAGTTGTGGCTTGCATTAACTCTCAAATCAGATGCTCCCTCCCTCTTAGGGAGTGGCTGACTCAGGAGTCACCCACGTTGGCTAGGCTGACTTTTCCCATGGTAACAGACTGTTTTTGGAAGCCAGACAATTGCACCATGTAAAAGAGGGGCAGGTTTACAATACTAGTCACCCGTTATCAATGAGGTCAGTCCTTGGTATTCAGGTACTTGATTTAAAGGATGTTTAAGCTATAGCTCCATTTTCAGCCCATTCATTCATTCCAGATTCATTCAGGGAAAAGCCTCTGATAATCCAAATGTCTGAAAGAGTAATATGGATGTTTATATTTGCCACAAGAGGCTGCATTTAGAATGCCACCACAAGATGTCTCAAACATGAGAAAGTAATTTAAAACACAAAACCAGATGTTGTGGTGCTGTCAGGCCATTGGTGGAAGGCAAGGCAGCTCCACATCTGAGCCACAGGGGTCCTTGACCAGCATAGCCCATGCAGCTATCCAGCAGTAATATCTCACACTTAACATACTTTACCTCATTTTGTTTTCAACTAAATCCTGAAGAGGGAAATAAATGCAACTGAGTAGAACTGAGGTACAATGTATAAAGAAGTCCCTGATGTGGGTTTAGTGGAGGCTGATGCTGCACAATGGACACCGTTACAGAATACTCAGCTTTATCTGCCTCTCCAGGACTTAACTGAAGTGAGTATTCCTGTCAAAGAGTCTTTAAATGAAACACAAGGCAAACATCAATACCACAGTGACTAATTAACGCCCTTGTAACTCCCGGTTAGAAGAGATACTATCGAATCAGGCTGTCATGGTTCATTTACACAGCCAAGGTGGAGAATTCCTGCAGCCCAGGCAAACTCCTGGGGATCACAGCTGGGACACAACCAAAAAAAGCCTTAACTGAAATACTAATCACCACTCAAGGAGGACTGAGGTACAGTATATTTAGACACAGATTCTCAGTCTCACATCCAAGCTTCTGGGTTTGGAGATTTCAGTCAGGCCTTTAATGTTACTTGTATTTTAATGCCTGTAACCACACACACACGCAAATTATATGGTGAGGTTACCAGATGAGCCCAGACCAGCTACAAAGCTGTGATTCACTCTGAGATTCACTACCTTTCATGAATCATCTGAGCTGTGACTCTGTGGTTTTGTAGCATCAGCCAGAGCAAATCTGCATCCTGACCTGGTGGTGGGGCCACTTCTGTCTGCCTGGCCAGGCTGCAGTGATGTCCCAGCCATGCAGCCCTGTGCTACCTCACCTATGGAAATGCAGCTCTTCATGCACATGCCAAATGAGGAACTTGGTGCCAGCATCATCACTGGTGGTTCACCTCTAAGTTTCAGTTCTCCTTGTCCTTCCCCTAGCTAATGACATGGGAAACATGTCTTAGCTCCTCCAATGCTATTTCTGGAGCATCTTATTCTTAATTCCCAAGCGTTATCACTTGTAATACACTCAATTGAGTCTTCTGCCTTTGAAGTCTGGCTAGCCAGAGTCACCCAGGGACCAGCTGCTAAAAATTTCTCTGACTGCAAGCTGAGCTTGAAAACAAGCACCAACCAAGACAAGTCTATTCCTAAGAAGAAAGGACAACCATTTTGGTTTTGGAGAACAAGGACGAAATCAGTCTCTGTGGTAAGTTGTAGAGATGTTTCCTTATGTCTCACCTGAAGACTAGTGACAGTGAGCCTGCGAGCATCATCGGAGGGGGCGATGACAGGAACCAGGTAGGGGCTTTCAGGAATGTGCTCATCATTGAACTTTATGGACACCTCATAGTTGCCTGCAGAGAGAAGAGAAGCAGTGAGTGTTCTTA
Organism: Leptocoma aspasia; assembly: GCA_013399835.1. NCBI lineage: Eukaryota > Metazoa > Chordata > Aves > Passeriformes > Nectariniidae > Leptocoma > Leptocoma aspasia. The sequence continues at coordinate 328,287 of VXAX01003533.1, read as the reverse complement.
GTTTCTTTGAATGTCACAGTCAGTGTTGTTTCCATGTGATTTGGTCTCAGTACATACCTGGCTCTTGAACTATATATGATGCACCACAAGATCCATCTTTATGGTCATCAAAGGTGATTTCTGCTTTACTTGGGCCTTCTACAGCAATAGACAGTCCTCCAGCTCCAGCTTCCCGTGTCCATATGCTGAACTCAGCTGTTGAAGCACATGAGAGCACACACAAGAGTAAGTTTGCTGCTGCTGCTGGGTTGCAGCTTTCTGCTAACAGACTGTAAAATTCCACACTTGAGCGTATTTGAAGATTGGTAGCTCATCCCATCATCCTGGGAGATACTACACAGCAGTTTCTCCAGGAGGCTCCTGTTAGCTAAAACCCTGCACTGCAGACCTGCACACAGCAGATTCTGGAGCCCACTGAGAGCAGAGGACTCACCTGGAACACCTGTCTCTCCACGCTCCAGCCCTGGGCCTCCAGCTCTCACTTTATGGGCTCCTCCCTCGCCCAGTGGCCCCACGGTGAATTGGAAGGGGCTGCCTGGCACCGGCTGCCCTTTGTATTTGACATCCACAGTGTGGACCCCCATTTCTTGTGGCACAAAGCGGACGCAGTAGGTGTTTTTGTCACACTCTACAATTTCAGCATCAAAGTTTCTCCCAGAGGGACTCGTTACCTGAGCTGTCATATCAGCACAGTCAATTTCTAGCAAGAAGAGAATAAAAAAATGCAGATTAGAAAGTGACAAAGGGTTTTGAAAGCAGGACCTGAGCTCAAGTGATTACCCAGTACAAATAACAGCAGAGGCGCGCAGATGCCTATTGCTTGCTCAGCTACCTGTGTGCTTCTGAGCAGAAAACCCGGCCAGCTGCAGTTTCCCAGGTGCTACAGAGGCAGATGAAGTGGCTGGATAAGTGCAGCCAGCTAAGCCTGGCCTACATGATTCACAGTTTCCAGACAGCAGTACAAACATTTAACAGCCAACATGATCTTAAAACCCTGGAGCTGAAGTGAGCTGTGCAGCCCATTCTCCAGCCTCCTCTACACAGAATAAATTAAATTAAGGCCTCAGCAGTATTTATTTCTTCATGTGTTTATCATGGTTATGCTTGTTTTTAACTATTTGAAAAGAAATATTACCAGTGTTTCTTCCCTAAGCTGTGTTGAAGATGTCTTCACAAAACTGAAGTTCATATTTTCCCTGCTTCAAGTACCCCATGCTACACAAGTGCAAGTTGTGGTTTTGGGGATAAGGATGCTTTTGCTTACCTGGGATTTTCAGGTTCAGATCACATATGCTTCCTACTGTTGCAACAGAGGGAGCCCGTCTTGTTCGTGTGATGCTCTCCTTAATTCTTCCTTCACCACTTATCTTCACACTAAATGGGCTGCCTGTAAGTATCACAGCAAGTCATTCCTCCTCTGATTATCACACATGTCATTGGGGGCAGAAATGAAAGCTTCCTCTGACTTGTAGGGGATCATAGGGGAACTTTTATACCCAACTAAGTCAGGCCCAAGTCAAATACATCCATGTAACCAGAACAGTTTTGGATGCTTGCTGCCTGGGGAGAACCTCCTTGAATCTTTGGGACTTATGGTCTAAGCCAAATCATATAGCTCAGCTACAGTTCCAGAGAACTGGTCAGCCAGATAAGACTTCTGTTGTACTAATCAAAAATTTGCCCAACACTTCTGCTTACCTGGAATATGTTCATCTGCAAATTTAGTGGACACAATGTACACACCAGGTACAGTTGGAAAATAGGACACTTTGCAAGTTCCATCCTCTAGATCTTCAGTTTGGATCTCTACCTTGCTGGGTCCTTCAACCGCTAGTGAGATCCCACCATAACCTACAACATAGATAAGTTAGCCTCAGATTTCCAAAGCTCTACTCTAAATCTGACATAAAATAGTCCAAATCCATAGCAGGTGTTTGTTCATAGGTCTGTATCATAATGGGCACATGGGAGTTGCATGATGCCTTAATGGCATTTCTGTACTCCTAATCAGTCAGAGGCACAGCATACATTCAACTCCTGAAATTCTCTGACAATATCCCTTTTTATTTTTCAATGATGTTGAAAAGTTATCTACCAAGCTAAAAAGTTATCCAAGGCTCCACATTAAACCAACAGGGACATAAGGATCTTCCTAATTTCCTTCTTGTGATATCAAATGATGCTAGAGCCAGCACCACCTCAGTGACAGTCCCTGTTGGTTGTAACAAAGGCATGAGCCAGGACCTTACAAAGCATATTCTAAGTTAATAGCACTGTCTGTGGTTAATAACTTGACAACAATGACTGTGTTTAATGGCAGCTGCTGCTTTGCAGCTTGTGACCTGGTGGCTGCATGCTGAGGAGGGCAGTGCTCTCATGTAGAGTCAATATATATCTCATAGTCCCTTTGTGAGGGAACTAACCAGCATCTCTTGTGTCTACAATGAAGTCACACATTTCAAAGGTTCGTCCTTCTACCAAGCCACGTCCAAAAACTCTTGCCCGTCTGGCATCCCCGATCTCAGACTGGACCACCATGATTGTTACAGGGCTGTTTGGTACATGGCTCCCGTTTTTCTTGATGCTAACCAGATGTTCTCCTACTTCCCGTGGAATGAATGAGATGCCTACAAAGCACAGAATGGGAGAAATTTATTCAGTTTTTATTCGTGTTATACTTGATTTAAATGCCTTAATCACACCAAGAAATGAAATATTGGAAGAGCAGTGTCTTTACTCGTGTTGAAGTGTTGCTCTCAAGTGGACACAAGGCCACTCATATATGCAGACAAAACCCACTTCAATTGCAACCTGGCACATCACACGCAAGCTAAGACAAGAGGCCATTCTTCATATTTCTCTGTCTTTGGACAACTGTAGCAAACACTATCAACTACTTGGTTGGACAATACTCTTCTGGGAAGGAGCACAGGAGTCAGTCATTTTACAAAGCAAAGCAAACTGGAGCAAAGGCTATCACAGTAACCTCTTAGAGCTTACCAATATGGTTATTGGGCAGCCTCTTCAGAAGACAAGGCTCATCACGACCAGATGGGGCTTTAATGCTGGCTGTTAGGAGACTGAGATCAGTCTCATTGATATCCAACATGAAGTCAGCAGCAGAACCAAGCTTAACCTGAGACCGTCTTCTGTTATCATCTGAATACATAAAGGGAAATGAGTCACAAAACATTACAAGGTTAAGTGCAGAACAAGTCAGAGGACTTCAAATTCCTGACACAAACCAGGTTCCCCATGCCAGCAGAGGTTAATTTTTTAATACGAAGTGCTTCCAGAAGTTTAAACTTTATACCTGTGATCTTGGCTGTGAATGGACTGCCTGGAATGTGTTTGTCATTGTATTTTACAAGGATGCTGTAGTTCCCAGGTAGAGTAGGCAGGTACGTGACTGTGCACGTCCCATCTTTGTTATCAATGCAACTGATCTCTGCTTTTGAAGGTCCTTCAATAGCCAAGTCCAGCCCACCTAGGAAAAAAGTAGAGCAGCACTCCTGTAAATTTTTGTGAACAGCAGGTCCAAAGATTTGGTCCGAAGAGAAATATCCAGTACCTGGTACTGAAAATGAAAGTTAAATATATGTTTTCAAAGGACAGCAGCAAAACCAGTTCAGACCAATCCACTAAGGCCACAGTTCTATTCAGTCTTTAGATTTACCAAACAGTGATTCCACACCCAGTCATCATCCACTACATTTAAGCTGCTTTCAGTTTATTTTTAATTAAACAAATAATTTGCACCCTGTACCACAGGGTACATCTACTGCTCTCAGGAAGGGGTAATAAACCAGTTTTTATTGCAAGTTACAGCCTGATATTTGCATAAGTCATTTGTGGCACATCAGAGATTCATAGTTGGACAGATGAATGTCAATTAAAGCCGATGTGCATTACACTACCAAGAAGTTCCTTGTTTAGGGTAGGATGGGTTTAAAGAACTGACTTACCCTCTCCTGCATCTTCTGTGACAATGGTGAAAGTTGCTGGTTTATTTGCAATCCCATAAATGAGGCCAGGCCCGTAAGCAGACACACTGCCGCTGTTGGGGTAATTGACATAGAACTGCAGAGGGCTCTCTAAAAGGGAAAAAACCAAAAAGAAGCACTTTTAAGGATGAGTGGTCTGGACTACAAGAACTAATACCCATGTTCTTGAATGCCCTTCTCATCATGTGGCATCTGAAAAACCTTACTGTGACTGTAATGCTCTTAAAAACCAAATGAGCTTCCATTTCCATCCTCAAAAGACACTTTTCCAAATTTTGTGCCACATTCAGTCATGGAAAAGTAAGTGTTACTCTAGTTACCAGAGATAAGCTTAAATGATGTTGTAAAGGGTCTTGTTCATTGCAAGTTTATTTTTAGCACATTAAATCAGAACATGACTCAGAAGCAGGCTTTCAGTTCAGGCACTGATTCTGAATTGTGGTAGCCCAGAATAAGGAACTAGCACAGCACATTGTCTGACTCAATGAACCTGAACCAGCAAATTTGAAGGGTATCCAAAAATGTATTTGCCAGCCTCAGATTAGCTAAGCTGGTGCACAAGAACAAAAAGTACAGTCACTAACAACCAATAATGGCTTCAAAAAAAGGCACAGATAGCTCTTCAGTCCAAAGTTAGATTTTGCAGCTGAGACAGTAAAAAGTTTGATTCATGATAACCTCCAAGAAGGAAACACTATGGCACATCATCTTTCTATCCCAGCACAGGGTAATAGTCTTAGTGAACCAATACATCAGACAGGTCAGCACCTATGGGGGTGCTATGTCCATAAAGTGCTGAAGAGAATGAAGCAGCACCATGCATCACATCACTGAGCTCCCTACTTGAGCCTAAGTGATGCTGTGTTTCTGTATGAACAGAACCAGCAGTCCCTCTCAGGCAGTTCTGAAGGTATTTTGTCTCATATCTACACATCCCTCTACAGATCTGCCTCTTTCTGCCCAGCCCCCCAAAGCCAGCATGCCCAGAGAACTGCAGGGCAGCCACAGCCTCCAGGCAAGGCAGTGCTTCCACAGGGGAGCTGGTGAAGCAAGGACAAAAGAAAAGAAATGGAATGACATGCAGTGGTTTCTGTTTGTTAAGAAGCAACCAGGAAGAAAGAAAGACTACAGCATAATATGAATGTATGTTTTATTTTATTGCAATCAGATGGAAAGAGTAACTATAGTATTTTAGCCAATCAGTTCTCCCCACAGTTTTGAGATTTTTTGCCAATGCAGTTTTAAGGATAAACACACACTGTAACCAGTAGTTTTGTTGAGCACCATGGCAGTAAATTTCAACCTGAAAAATTGGTAGTTAGAAAATTGTATGTTTCTTCTTCATAATAAAATGCCACAAAAGCTAGTTTCCCAAAACCAAAATCCATTTTAAGCCTGGCTGGTACTATTAAACCACAATGGAAGCTCATATGTGCTGGCACTTACTCCTTTGCTTTAGTTCTCTCTGGACTGCTTGCAGAGAAAGGGCCGCTGAATGGTAAAATATCCTGGGCAGATCTTTCCACCACATGTACAACTTAGCTATAGAACCTCACCAGGGAGAAGATGCATCAGCAGGACTCTGCACTCAGATTTTCATCGCCTGCTTTGTCAGACTTACCTGGGATGTGATTTCCCATGTATTTTATGTGCATTTCATGCAGCCCAACCTCAGTAGGAGCATATTTCACTGTTACTGTGCCATCTTTGTTATCCACAATATCTGGTGTATCCATCTTTCCAGAGGGCATGTGTACTTCACCTACAAAAGGCCACCATGGGAGTTACAGAAGAAGCTGCCTGCTTCCCCTCTCCCACCCACAGAGAATTGTCTAGCCATTTTAAACAAGCATTTTAAATTGCTGAAGTCCTTGCCCACAGGCACAAATAGGAGACTAATGGGAACACTACCCAGACATGTTTTCTACTTAAGCTACATGAATACAAGGCAGTGGTAGACATCTGGCAAACAGTCCTGTGACCTTACAAACTCTACAGGCAGGACTGTTTCCTGCAGCCACAGAGCTTTTCACAGCAAGCTGCATAAAAAGCACTGATCTACCTCATAGGAAGATGCTCCCTCTTCTGCTGCAGTTTTGAAAAGGAAAGACTGACTGTTCCTTCAAGCTGGGACAGGACAGGGCTTGGGATGGGATTGCTGAGCTAGAGGGCAGAGGGGACACAGGCCTTGTGTGCAGGAGCTTAGTGCAACCAGGGTGCTACTGGAGAAGAGGGGTCATCTGCTTTGGAGAAGGTATGTGTAACAGGAATGCAGAATTAACTCCTTTATAGCATCTGCAGAAAAGAAATAATGGAGCTTATCAAGGATGCATGTAGCTGCTCCAGAAGGGAAAAAGCACCAACAGGCCCTACAGTGCAGTAGCTCACAGCCTAGTACTGAAGGCCATAGCAACACCAAGAAACCCCTCACTTAACTTGAAGGGGCATATCCTACTCATCCTCAGCGGGTGCCACTCAATGTGAAATTAAACAGCTACATTGCTGGCAGGATACAAACCTCCCACACACACTGTGGTCTAGACCACCCAGTCTGTTAGCTGCAAATGGATAAACACACTAACAAAAAGCATAAATCTCCCTGAGAGGCACTCCAGGTACCTGTTATTTCTCCTTTCCTTACAGCAAATGGGATAACCATATCAAAGGGCCTGAATCCCATGCCGTTCATGTCTCCAACGGGGACATAAGCTTCTTCTGTCACCTAAAGCAAGCAAAAAGATGGGTCACTTCAAAAAGGCTGGTAGAGCCAAATGAGCACGGAGCAATTCCACTGCAAGCACAAGCAGAAGAGAGTGTGCTGTGATTATTGCAGCCAGGCAAGGACTGGGCTCAACCAGAGCAGTGTCCAGCCAAGCTCTCCTTTACAACACCACACCACACCGCAGAGCAGAGCAAATCAAACACGGCGCAGATGGAAGACATGCTGGAAAAAACTAAGAGATAAAAATGGAACACAAAGGGATGGAAGACAATGTAGTGCACACAAGACCCAAAGTGGCTCCATCTGAAAGGATTTAGTTGCTTAAGGCCTGGAAGAGAAAGTGATTTTTAAATAGGGCAGAATGATTGCAACACAAAATGGACAAAAGAAACAAGTTTCACAATGCAACTCTGAATTCAAGACACTGTGATTTTACTGAGAAAACAAAGCGGTGCACTCAGGGTGCTTTTGCCAACAGCAGACATTTCAGAAGTGGAAGCTGTGGGTGCAATGATCCTCTTCATGTTTACATGAATTTATTTGGAGACTCCCTTCAAGCAGCAAAGAAAAAACAAGGTCTGGATCCCAAGAACAATTGATGAAACAGAAAGAATGAACACAATGACCAAAGCAATCAAGCAGTCCCAAGAAGCAGGCTGTCATCTGAAATGGAACACAGATGGGGAGCTGAAAAATGTAAAAATTGTGTACCCAAGGGCGGAATCCGGGGGGGGAAGTGCCCACTGGCTCCTGTGACTGTGCGGTGACATCATCTGCATCTACAGCCTGGGCAGGGGTAGAGGCAGGTTAGTTCTCTTAGATGTTATTCTGGCATGGAGGCATTCCCACCTTCCACAGTTCAGAACACACTGCTCCTTCCACAGTTCAAAACCTTCCTCCCACTGTTGTAGCCCTCCCAGTCCTCTTGCCATAGCAAAAACCCGAATCCAGTCAGGGAAGCTGGGAATCTGCCTTATCCACAGACAGTGGGGGAAGCCACCACTTGCACAGCAAAGGGACAAAGCCAGTATGTGCTGTTGTTGGATGCTTAGGAGGGAAGTGGAAAGCTGTGTCTGAACACTGGTGGAATTGAATACCAGACTTGCTTTCTTATGGGACTGATGCAGTGAGGGAAGGGAAAGGTTTAAACCTAAGATGAGAGTCCCTGAGTGCTGAGCAGCACAACACACCAGCTGGGAGGCAGGGGAGCCAGCTGCTGTGGGAAGGCTGCTCCAGCTCATGCACTTGGGTGAATGACCCAGCCCACATCCAGCCATAGCAGCAAAGCCATTCTTCTGATTCATAGCTGGGACTGTGTCGCCAAGATGCTGAATGTGTCTTCCCCTGGCACAGCCACTCTTCTCACCAGGTGTGCCTAGAGCATGACTTGCAAATTCCCATCTCTCCCATTAACCTGACATGAGTGGCTGGGACTGACACCACACAGACAGCTCCCCCAGGCTCAGCCATCCCAGCCCCTCCTGCCCATTTACACCACTGCAAACCTGAAATAAGCCACTGGAAACTTCTGCGTGGATGGACTACTCTAAGAAAACCAATGCAAAACAGAAATGATGCTGTTTCAGTGTTCTCTGTCCCCAGCTGAGACACCCAAGTCAAACACATACTGTATCAGTCAGCTAGGAAGTGGGAATTTTGGCTGCCCAGGATTGGGCTCCCTGACCTCAAGAGGCATTTCCTGTGGTGAACCTTGAGGAGTGACCAAGGGAGTAGTTTCTCTCAAGGAAATCTTCATACACCCATAGCAATCTGCCAGGATGACAGGTAGGAAGAGCCAGAGTTGCTAGCCCCAGGGACTCGCCCACAAGCTCCATCTGGACTCAGTACAAGTACAGTCCTGTGATTTCAGGGACTGAGAGGCACTGCTTGGGCTGAGATTACAAGACCAGGAATTTTTTTGCCAACACAGAGAGATGTTCTTTACAAGAAGGGCTTCTGTGAGCCCTGGGAGGCACCTAGTCTGCTTCTCAGGGGACTGGGGTATTGTTTTCTAAATGTGGAGTACTGCACATTGGAAGGAAGATAATTAGAAGGAGGGGGAATTTGGCTATAACAGTTTAACTAGCACTTACAAATAATTTTTAAGTGTGAGCTAACAGTCTTCTTCCCTGGGATCTGTCAGCAGACTGTTCCTTATTTTGGAATCAACTTAATAAAAAGTGAGAGACAGAGAATGCAGAGCACTGTATCTGACAACGGTTAACAAAATTAGTTTTAGAAGCTGATTACAACCACCCTTAGATCATTCAGAAAAAGAACTACATGGTCAGGAAATGAAAAACAAATTTCTTCAGAAAAGCCAAGTCTTCATCCTCTGATGGTTTCTATCCCATTTCACTTAACCGTATTGCCTGCTCAAAATAAGCTCTGCAAGGAACAAGGATTCATTAGCTCCTGCTAGCCTAACAAATATCTGAACAAACATTTACACACAGAGTTAACCTACTGCTAAATAAAACACGGCAGCAGGAATCTGAGTGGGAGGTACTTCTGGAGCAGAACAGGCTTACCATGACGGTGAAAGGACTGTTGGGAATGTCCACCCCACCAAAGCGGACATAAATCACATAGGTTCCTGGTTTGGCAGCAGTGTAGAAGATATCATAGGTCCCGTCCTCATTTTCAACAACATCTGCTTCAGCTTCTGTCCCATCTGGCGTGAGGACGGTACACGTCACTTTTCCCTTCCCTGCTGATTTGGCGTCTACCACAAAACCAACCTCCTCACCAGTCTTCACAGTGGGTGCAATTCCAGGACCTACAAGACAATTTTCATTAAAGAAAGTGTTCACAGGACAGTTTTCCCAGGCAGGACCACCTGTGAGGTGCCTGGGGAGCATGGCACCAAGATATTGGTCCCAGGGAGCCACAGATGTGGTTTTGGGAGCAGATGTACAACAACGGACATTTGTAAAATTGGTCAGCACAGTGGTATGCTAGAGCTGGCTACCAGTTCTCCTTCTCCTCTGCAATCAGAGAGGCTGGATGGGAACAGAGAGGAAAAAAGCTAAGTTTATTGAAATCAATGCCTTAACCCATACTCTTATCATCCTACTCCTTTATGCAGAGCCAAAGGCACTTTCTTCTGCCAGCAACTCGGCTGCACTGCTTTAACATAAACCTCCTTGTGTAAGCAGCTATAAAAGGGCACAGTAGCAGCCGTGGCCACATTTTCTCCACCATTTCCACAAATGATTTTCCACTGTTCTGCCACACATCCCAAAAAAAGAACATCATGCAACAATGCCAAAATTGTAGCAATCAGATCTAGCTTGAAGAACACTGTGTTTAAATGAGAACTATTATGTCTTATTTGCAGGAGTACATATTGAATACTCCTGCTTCTGACCCTCACTTGTTACCAGGTAAATGGCTCATTTTCAAGTGGCAACGAACCTGCTGGTTTAATACATTGGCAGTATTCCAGCACTTACTCCTACGGTGATTGTATTTCAGCACTGAATCAGAAACACTTCTCGGAAATGGGAAATTTTAGCTGGCATCTGGCAGTCATCTCCATCTCAGTTACTTTCAATAGTTAGTGACTTGAGTTACTTTGAAGAGCATCAGATTTACCCATTAGGGCATCTTTTAAACAAATTTTGAGGCAAAGAGGATATCTCTTTTTTTCTTCCATTGTGTCAGGAATGTATTTCTGTTTAAAACAAGTTGAAAGCAGCCAGCTCATGGACAGGCTTCAGGTGCACTCTAACTGCACAATGCCCAGGTCCAACACAATGCCCACACACTCTCACAGGTCTACAACAACGGATTAGGTTTCCCTGTTCAATTTGGCCTTGCTTATTTTATTTATTTAATCTACAATCAAGGGACTTAATGTTCAGTGGTATTCTTGTAACTAGTTCCTGTCACTTCTGCTCCCTGCCATAGCCTCCTGGGAGGTGGGAGCACGCCACGGTGACCAGCTCAAAGCCACGTGATGAAAACCCATCCTTAAAACCCGTGTACTCCTACAGCAAAAAATCTGGAGTCCTCTACACCAAGGCAATGATTTTTTTGAGCCATAGTAATATCTTATCTTTAGGTTCTCTCCTTCCCAAAAGTCTGTTCAGACCCAGGCCAATCTTGACCAGACAGAAAAGCAGCAGAAACCTCCACTAATAACACCCAGCCTGAATAGGCTTTGCTAATATAGAAGCACATGACCAGTTATTTACATCCTCAAAATGAATTCTGTTGTAGCTTGCAATGAAAAGCTTCTTGCAACGCTCACTGTGCAAGGAGCATGATGCAGTGGACACACATATATGTGTTATTTTTAAATCAGCCTCACTGAAGTTCTCAGCTAGATTTATTGATGCCAAAATAAGCATCAGACAATTGCATCTGGCTGTTTATAACAGCCCAGGCAGTCTGACAAATTTTGCTAGAGGCTGCAAGAGACCCCTGCTCACCCACAGGGTGGACACTTTTTTATCTTTAGGAACACCCCTTCTGTAAGAGCAGCCAGACTACACAAGTCTCAAGCATGTCTTCTACACCCATCACATCCACTATACCACGCTCAAAAGGCAGCTTTACACCCAGAACAAACAGCAAAGAGAGGAGTCAAACACTCACCTGTGGCCAAACACTTGCTGGCATCCCCAGCTGGAGATGCCCGGATCCTATAGGGAGAGGCCGGGATATCATCTCCACCATACTTAACGCCAATCGTATAGCGGCCTGTCTTGTCAGGGACGTAGGTGACCGTGTAAGTGCCATCCTTGTTGTCATGGATGTCCACTCTCTTGGGTTTGCCCTCTTGGTCCTGAGGAATGCAAACCAGAAGATTTACGCACTATGAAGGTTCTGAATTGCCTTTGCTGGGTATCAAATCTGTTCACAACCATACTTAGGTGGTCTCAGATACAGAATTGCAGCTTTTTGAAGATATTTTGCTCAAAGACTAGTAACAAAATGAGAGTATTAGGAGCAGAAAGGTATCTGACCACTATAAAATAATCAGTGCTATCATTAACTAGTCTTTGAAATTCGAATGTTTGTAAGAGCAGCAAGCCATTTTAATTGCTTAGAAGTTCAGGCTTCACTGTCATACTGCTGTTGGAAATGAAGAACACTTCCCTGGTCCCTCAGGCAAAGTGGGCAGTCACACTGTGCAGCTCTGTCCTAAGTAAGCACTGGGTAGTCTTGGGCAGCTGCTCCCTGAAAGGTCTGAGGGCAGGGGGAAGCATTACTGGAGTCTGCTGTCAACCTTCCTGCATGAGGCATCCAGCTGCTGGCACACTGCAAAGTCTACAGTTAAAAGCAGGTCTGTGCAGCCCCTTCAACTACCATCTCTTGTCAGCTGCAAAGCACAAAGCATTTTAGAAAGTCTTCCAAGCCTGCTTACAGGGAATCACATGTTGACTCAATTTTGTATTTTATGACTTAACGCTGCCTGGGGTACAGTATAAGCTGCAAAGAACTTGAGATTTTAGGTACAGCACAGAAGAGCTTACTTCTTTCAGGAAAGCTTGTGAAACATTTCTCAGAATAAGAAGCAAACAAATGCTGCCAGAAGGATCACCTATGCACTTCTACCATACAAGACTTTTGGAACTCAATCTTCAAAGCCCTAGCCAGGCTGGGAGCTCTGATAAGCATTTTGGATCCTCTAAGAGCACACCTGCATGCCAGAATTAATGGCAACTGCTTTTGGTGCACCTGAGCAAGGCATTGAGACAGCACAGGAGCAAGAATGCAGAAGGGCAAGTACAACCAGGCATACCATGACCAAGGCATGCTAGAGCTCAGCTATGTGCTTTATGGTCCACTAACCAGACACCTTTCTGCTGAGGCCACAGAGTCCAGGCACCAGAAACTTCAGAAAGAGTAGTAACAAAGATTAATCAAAACATTCCTGCAGTGTCTCCTTAAGCAGCTTATGACTTCTGGCAACCTTGAGGAAGACATGTGTGGTGATTTATCATATCGTGATGCTCAGAGTGGTTGTTATCTCATAGCCTTGCTGAACACTGCTAGAAGAGTGCCTCCATTTCAAATGCTAGTATTTTCATAATCTTACAAGAAAATACTTATCTCACTTTGGGCATTTGCAGTGTAAGGTTAGGCAGCAGACAAATAGAGCATATCTGATGACTTTAACACAGAAGTTTCACAAAAGCACTCTCAAGAGCTTCACAAATGCAGAGTGCAAGACTTTCCTGCACCAGACCTTAGAGTCCAGTCAGCAGCCCAGTCTCCAGGACACTGGGTATGTTAGGATAAAGCTGTGGACACTTCTGAAAGGAGAGACTCATGCCCACCTAGAAAATATGCTTCCTGTCCTGCTTGGTTTGTTACTTACCGTGATCTGTACAGCCAGAAGTCCCTGCCCAGCATCCTTAGCATCCACAGCGAACTCCACAGGCAGGCTGGCCAGAATGCCATAGGAACTGAGCCCGGGGCCACTCGCTGTCACTTTACTTGCATCGTACGTAGGAAGCACCTTCACCTTGAAGGGACTTAAAGAGCAACACATTATTTTCCCTCCTCCCAAGTCAATGGCTCATAGTTGCTGCACTACACACTGCGGTATATGTGGATACAGCCCTCTTACACTGCTGCAGGTGCAGTGGGCTCAAAACACCACTGAACCCTGAAGTCATGCAAGGAGCTGCACTGGTTAAGTAGAAAGTACCACAGCCAGTCCTTAAATGGTGTTCATGTGCTGGGAGAACTCAATTGGATTGTTAAATCTTTAGTTCTCCAAAGTTTCTCTTATCAGCTTACCTTCGAGGAATCTCCTCATCAGCATATTTGACAGTGATCATGTAGGGTCCCTCCTGCATAGGGGTGTACACCACTGTGTGGGTGCCATCTCCATTGTCTACCACATCAACAGGTCCCACGACTCCTAAAAAAGCAACATATGATTTTCTTGGCTATGCTGTTAAAATACAGTCATTTGTTGTGCAAAGCTACAAGATGCACTGCTCATTTACAGCAAATTTCAATTTTTTTTTTAATGGAAGCAACAGGCATGGATCAATGATCAGTTTCCCTTATTTGGTATTCAAAGCCATTGACTTGTGATAGATTTTTTATCCACTGCTCTCTGGGCTCCCATCTTCTTGCTGTAAACAAAAGCTAGCATGAAAGTCCTGGAGAAAGATCAGCCTTTTGGTACAGTCTAGGCCAAGAGCAATTGCTAAAAGTGCATTGAAGATCTTTCAAGACAGAAAATTAGTAATGCTTATAATAGTCTGAACTGTCATTTACAAGGTTACTTATTATTACTGAGATTCACTGCACAGAATTGTTGGCGTGTAGCATTCACCAGCTGAGTCTTTCACAATCAGGTGTTTAGAAAGGCAGGCTTGCTGCCTAGGCAAGAACACCCTGCAAGCTGCCAAAGATCTAAGAAAGCAGGATCAATTATTTAAATTTGCATTAAGCTAAATTCTACAACAGATTATGTGACATATCAGTTCAGATCAACACACAAAGCAGTCTATAATTACAAGTTGGCTTTAAAACACAGAAAGGATTAGTAGTAAAGCAAGCACAAAAGAAATGTATATAGTTGCTATGCACAGCCTAAAAGCAACACCGTTGGCTCCCACTCCCTCCTGCAGATGATTCTTGCAGTTGCCAACCAGATTTCCAAGAACCAAAACTGCCAGTAGTTAGTGAGAGTTCAAACCTGTCTCAGTGTCACCCTTTGGACCACCTTTAAAGAAATCCGAAATTGCTTTAAATGGGGAGCGCCATCCCTGGGAATCCGTTTCATCCGCTAGAATTAAAGAAGTGTTACCTGTGGGGCACCTGCACAGCAAGACCTGACACTCCAGCAGAGAGGCAGCTCTCACCTCCCAGCAAGGTGGGACTTGCAGCCAACAGGTACTCACTGACAAGATGCTGTGCCACTGACACACAGCTTTCTAGGTTAATACAAACACCATTAATGCTATCACTCGAAGGGCCTTGTTGCTCTCTGGGGACCACTAAGTAATTTCACCATGATTCAGAGACTCCTGCAATCCACTGGCACAGGTTTCCCAAGTCACTGTTCACATGTTAGACTTTGGATTTACTTTTTGATGTCTAAAACTTAACACACAATTGCTCACCAGTGATGGTTACTCACATCACTTCTCCCAGCCCTGAAGATTAGGCAACTAGGCCAAAGCCATCAAAGACATTGTCCAAAGCAGCACTACCTAGGACACAGCTCTCCTTTCACAGCATGACATGGGTCAGCTGCCAAGGGGCACAAAACAGATGAACAGGACCAGGAGGAAATGCTCATTCAAGTGGCATTGCCACCTTTGCAAGCAGGGCCAGGACCATGTTACCAGCCCAAACACAGATATGGGCACAACCAGATGGAATTCTTTGGTTCTTACCTCTGGGTCCTGTCACCACCACTTCAAGAGGTGCTATTCCTGCCTTGCTGGCATCTACAGTGAAGGACTGGGGGATTTTGGCTCGAACAGCTGTACCCAGACCTGGTCCTGCTATCTTCACCTTGCTGGGATCCACAACATCCTTCACAGGAACCTTAAAAGGGCTGCCTGGAAGTTGACATAGTAAGTGTTAAACACCACAAGGTTAACAGAGAACAAAACGTCTTTTTTCTCTACTTTTCCTTAGGCCTTTTTATTACTATCCCTCTGCTGCAGGTAGGAATGACAACCCCACAGCCTCCACACTATCCCTCTGCTTCTGCAAAAGCCAGAACTGTAATGATGGTGCTTCTACATTTTCACAGAGTTGTTGACAACAATTCTGTTGTGACCCATCTGCTTCTCACACCTCAGGAAAAAAATCAAACATGAAAGAAACCAGAAGCGCAAATGAAGCATCACGGAGGCAGCACATTTCCTTGTATCTTACTAAGTTCAGTATGTCAACAAAGAGAATGGGAACTATAGGAAACATCCCCTCCTACTGCAGAACAGGATCTTTAATGTATCCACACACCAAAGGGCTATATTTTCATGACCTAAAGTATTACACACCACTTGTGTATAATACCAGTTATTTGTCAAGGGTTAGTGTCCCTTTTCCTGTCCCACTCATCTGTACCCATCTGAGCAAATGCCACTGCCTTTTTTGCTTGAACTCTGAGGAAAAGCAGAAAGCCAAAATCACATCAACATCCCACAGCACAAGGGAGGTGCAGCCAACTGAGAACTCTGAGTCCATAGTTTGACTTTTTCCCTCCTCTGAAAGCCACTGAGCAAGGGCTCTTACCAGGAATATGCTCTCCCCCGTATGTGATGTTAACATCATAATCTCCTGGAACATAAGGAATATACTCGGCACTGCAGCTCCCATCTTTGTTATCTTTACAGCTAATTTTAGATTCTGAAGGTCCTTCAACGGTTATTCCAAGGCCACCAATTCCTGCCCCTCTGCAAGACAGAAACACACACTGTTAGAATCACCTGCTTCTAAAGCAGCTTTGTAGCCTTCACATGCTCCGGCTGCATTTTCATCCTTTTTGGAAATGTGGTGTCCTGACTTCCAATGTTCAGCCTTCAGCGTGTGCTGGCATGCAAAGCTGTTCAGCATTACCTCATTGAAGTTTTCCTAGAATTTTCTCCTCAGTAACTATCAATCCCTAATGTCAAATGTTTGCAGAGGAGAGTATATGATGAGGTAGCACACGCAGTCATCAGCTGGACACAGCTTGGTCTTTTCATAAATATTTGTACTGAGTTTAGCATCCTGCATTGCACACACCACTACACTCCTCCCACGCCTCAGCTACTCCTTTAAGATCAAACAGGCCCCATCACCTGGTGACAACCGAAAAGGCATTGGGCTGATTTGTGAAAGCTTCTGTAAGTCCAGGTCCTTGTGCCTTCACACGTGATGGATGGCAGCCCTCTGCAACATTCACTCTGAAGGGACTATTTGGCACAGGCACACCATCATACGTCACGCTGACTGTGTGCGGACCTGTTAAGAAGAGGGAAACATCTCCTGAATTCCCTAAATATGCTCATGACTTAACATAACTCTACAAGATGCTACAGACTTAAATGTCAGTATATGGGTATACTTCCTCCTGCATTTCACAAGACTTCACTAGTGTTTTGTAACTGAGATTCCATCTGCACACTGTTCTTCTAAAGACAAGTTACAGTAAAAGCCAGTTCTTCAAGTTCAAATAGAGCTACTTCCTGCAGAATTAGCTCCTCTACTGGCAGACCTCTTGCAAAGATGCCAAGAAGTTACTGGCAGACCTCAGGGGTTTGCCAAATGAAAGTGGCAGAAGAGCTGCTTGCTCTTGGTTTTCCCCTTCTAAGTAAAAGAAAACAAGCCCTGAGGTTACCCTTTTCAAACGGCGTGTACTCCACTGAATATGTTCCATCCGCGTTGTCTTGGATGAGACAGTCTGTGGGGGAGCCAGATGGGCTCGTGATCTGTGTCCTGATGTGGTCACCACCAGCCTTTGTGAGAGGTCGAGCATCCACAGTGAACTCAGTTGTAGCTTCTCGGAAGACATCTACAGGAAATGTTTTGAAGAGTCGTTTCAAGAAGTACAATATATTCCAACAACAAAACATTTGGTGAAGCAGCATGGTAAACAGCTTGTTTGGGAACATGAGACTCTTGTCTGTTCAAGGATCACCATGGAAACATGCAAGGCTTTTATAACTTTCAACGCTCAGAACACGCAGAAAGGAGTGCAAGTCCTACAAATTCTGATAACAACAGTTAGTCTCACCTTTTCCTTCGACTCCTGGTCCAAACACTTTAACTCTGCTTGTGTCCACAGCTGGCTCCACTTTGACCCGGGCTGGGAATTTAGGCACTTGCTCTCCTCCATATCTCATCTTGATTGTGTACATGCCAGCTAAGAGTGGCACGTAGGTAACGACATAGGTCCCATCTTTGTTATCATCGATCTGGACCTCAGCTTTGGAACCAGTATCTGACACCATGTCCACCCACAGGTCCCCAGGACCCGCTTCCGTGCAGTCGACATTCAGCAGCCCTGCCTCGCCTACTTTACCACGCTCCAGACCTGGGCCTGTGGCAATGACTTTAGAGACATCAAATGGCATTTCTATATCTGCCTTAAAGGGTGAACCAGGAACGTGAACTTCTTCAAAGAGGATGTTTACAAAATACTCTCCAGGCTTCGTAGGCAGGTAGGAGACAGAGCAGGTTCCATCGCCGTTGTCCGAACATTCAATTTTAGCTTCACACGGGCCTTCTACTGTCAAACCCAAACCTCCAGTTCCTGCTCCTTTGGTATCTATTGTAAATTGGGCTGGTTTTCCAACAAGACCCCCTCGAAGACCTGGACCATGAGCTTTTACCTAAAAGAGAATATGCAGTTGAGCTAAACGGCCTTTTCCATGTTATTACAAGAAGACTCCCTAGTTAGACTTGCTTGTATTTAGGACTTGATTAACAGGCTCTTAAAATACACAGAAGGCACTGTCTCCTTTGCCACTCAGCCCATTTTTACTGTAAAGCTGGTACTTCTCTTCCAAAAAGATTGACTTCTAGGTAAGGATATTTATAATCTCACCATAACTGTTTTTATACAGCCATGGGAAATAAAAGGTGGAAATGTTAAAATACTTGATGGCTTTACACATTTTTCTTGAAATATATTTCCTTATAAAAATAGCATCTTAATACATCAGAGATGCTTATCAGACAGACTTCTATTAAACTAGGAGCAATACCTAAACTTGCCACACTATGCAGCACGCTTGCCATATTTTTGATTAGTTCAACATTTCTTCAAATACAGTGTTACAGGAATGAATTCTACAAGTCATGGAGACTGCAAAAGGAATCACTGAGCACTCTGAATAAGGATGTTCCTGGGTATGTTTTGGCCAAGACCAAGCCAAGTCTAATGCAATAGCCCACAATTCAGTTTTCAGGTATCAGGTGCTGTTACAGCCCTATACTGTTCACTTACCTTAGAAGGGTCTGGAGGTAACGTGGCCTCCACGGTGTAGGGGCTCCCTGGGATTGGGTTGCCATCATAACTCACATCCACCACATACAGTCCTTCTTCCCGTGGGATGTATTTTGCAGTGCTGCACTCCTTACCCAGAACTGGTTCCACCAGACATGGCACAGCTTTCCTCATAGGACTGGAAATATTAACCTCCAGTTTACCTTGCCCACCAGCTCCTTTGGTATCAATTACAAATTCCTGATCCTTCCCTACTTCCACTCCTGAAAAATAC
Source organism: Leptocoma aspasia (assembly GCA_013399835.1). Classification (NCBI taxonomy): domain Eukaryota; kingdom Metazoa; phylum Chordata; class Aves; order Passeriformes; family Nectariniidae; genus Leptocoma; species Leptocoma aspasia. Next base: position 309,367 of record VXAX01003533.1, on the reverse strand, counting down.
AAAACCCATATTACATTACTTACCTAACATCAGACAGTGGTCCAAGGAATCCCCCATGCACATATCACTGAGGGAGTAGGTACTGGCAGAGCCTGCCCAGTCTGCATTCCTCTGCAGGCAAAAAACCCTCCCAAGCCAAACAACAAAAAAACCCCAACCAAACCCAAACGCTTTGGTTAATTGACACTACAAAGCTACAGGGAAAACAAGCCTGTAAGGTGTGGTCTGACAGTATCAGAGGCTCATTTCAGGAAAGCAATAATATTTCACAGCCTTAAGTTCTTCCACTTTCGGAAAACAAAAAGACCGTATGAATGACATTGTGCATTGTAAGAGTTTGATACATTTGAACAGCCATCTAGCCCTCAGGGAAACAGATTTCATCAGTGAGTGCTCAGCCTGGTGAAGCATCCAGCACTGTTCACCACAAAGGACCAAACCCCAAACACATGTTTTCTCCACATTACTATGTAATCTTAACAAAAAAAAAGACAAAGAAATCTAAATTGAAATTTGGTCTTCAAAAGAATGACCTAAATAAGTGTGGTCAAGTTATAAATTTGGAGCTGGTTGATCCCCAGCTGTAGCAAGTTAAAAAGGAGATTGTTTTGCCTGCTCCTGTTCCAGCAGGACATGTTGGCTATCACTCAGACTCCAGAGACCCTTCAGAGGCTTCCAGCCCACAGGTACTTACTGTTTTCAAGTCCATTGACTATAACTTTGCTTAGGTCTAGAGGAGCAGCAATGCCCACCGTGAAAGGGCTTTTAGGGATAGGATCACCACCGTAAGTTACCAAAACCTTCATTGGACCCTAGTTGGAGAATTCACATGTTAGTTCAGTTCCTCACTTCACACAGACACACCAACACCCGAGCAGTACATAACCACATCAACTAATCTATTTTATCTGGCCACAGCCAAGCCTACTGGTTTATGGACACTAAAGCTCACACCACTGCAGCCCTTCAAAGTACTAAATGGTTTTTATTTAATACAGGAAGAGCAAAAAAGACAGTAGTTTCCAACATTTAATTAGACTATATTCGAGCTGCCTGGCAAAGCCTCCAGCTTAGGCTGGCTCCCACCCTCCCAGCGCTCAGACCCGACAGCTGAATGAATGTCCCACTGCTCCAGACCAGGTATCCCCTTCCACCACATGGAGAGGCCAAAGCTAAGACTGCAAAGAGGCCATATTATTACAGCATCTGAAATACCAGGGGTTTAAGCTCTACAAGTCAGAAAGATTAATGCTCTTGTGTATCTTGGCTGGAATGCTGCACAGCCACAGCAAGCTCCAGCTCATGATGTGTGTTCCTTTTATTCTCTCCTACCGCAGTCCATATTTTAGCTATATTCACTGTTTGCTTACTTTTCATTCTTGGCCGGTTCTGCTCCCAAGTGAAATAATCATGGATGTTTCATGCAAGCTAGTGAACAGCTTCCATGATTCTTTTTGGTTGTTTTTAGAAAACACACACACGGGTAGCTGTAGCAACACCACAAGATAGATAAAGGCCAAATAAACAGCATTAAACCAAGGCTGCTCTGCAACTGATGCTGCCCCTCAGGAATTTAACTACCTACTCCATCCTTCCCCTGCTCTGAAGAGTCCACAGTCTCATTCACAAGCTACTGCTTAGGAACCTGAGAAGGACAGGATCCAGGAAAGACCTATGTGCTCGCAGCATGGAGAGACAACGAGGCAACTCTAATTACTGAGCAGTCTATTTTCATCTCTTTTTAACCATTGCTCTCCTGCCACTGCTATCCACAAGCATCTCCTGTCAGCCCACAGCTCTTCCATGACCCATGGTACTTCTCAAGATGGAAGATCCAAGTGGAAAACCTGGTTTCAGCATCCTGGCTTGTTTCACCAGTGTTTTCAGGTGAAACACAGCAATCTGGTACTGCTCATGAATGCATGGAGTACAGAGGAGTGCTCCCTTCTGCATACCAACTCTGACTAAACAAGCCAAAGTCTCTCCAAACAGGCACGCCAACCACGTCCTGAGATCATGCAACCACTTTATCAAAAAACAAATGCTAGCCCTATGGTGTTTCCAAGAATTCTGAACCAGCATTATCAGTGAAATAATACTGCAGTCTTCCTTATCAGTTCACTTTTACATAGCTTCATTCAAGGAAGCTGAGGCAGATGAGCAGTAGTGCATTTGGTTGCTCAGGAGAACAAGAGCAGCAAAACACTTTCAGCACCAGAGCACCTATATCCTCAGAAATACAAGATTTGTGCATCCTGTGCATTTAGTGGCCCTTTACAAACACACAAATACAACATAAGGAAAAATACTTTTATTTATTAGCAGCTTCCACTTTCAGCTCTTTAATGGTGTTGCTGCAAAGGCACAAACTTCATCACTTGCCTACTGGGAACTACTGCAGCGTCACCCAAACTCTTCTTTTTGTCCCTGCTCTGGTTTGCACTCCAGTTCCTTTGACACCAGCAGCTTGCTGACAGGCAGCACACCACAACCCTAACTCTGCAGGACTATGGCAGCTGGGGCAGCAGTCAGCCCCATTGTGGAGTCTGGGAAGGTTTGCTACCTTTCTTCTTCAACTGATAACGTATGGAATGATGATGTGAGCTGTGTGCTACTGCATCAGTATCTCTCTTTGCCATAGAAAACAGTGGCAAGCTATCAATAACTACAGCAGAAAAACTGCCTTACTGCTTTCCAACTCCCATTGTACTGCAGATGTTAGGGATTCTGGGGAACAGGATACCCGGGCAAGTTTTTTCTGCTTTTTCCTCTGTGCACAGATACTAGGGAGGGAGATCATTGCACTACAGCAACATGAGTTATTCACTCTTGTACCACTACAGGAGTCAGACCTACCTGCTGTATGGGCGTGTACCTAATAGTGTGGGAATAGTCATAGTTGTCAATGATATCCAGATCCATCACTGCCTCTCCTGGCACTGAGCTGCTGAACTGCACATCCAGTGGTGCTTTTCCAGCTCCCTTGGTGAACACAGTGAAGTGTGTTGGTTTGCCACTTTCCACACCTGAAGAAAAATGTTAATTCTAATTTACACACATCTCACACACAGAAACTCTTCTCAGAATGCACTCAGTACCAATAAGGCCCAATCAAGCAAAATATCAAGGGAAAGGCATTGTTTGCAACTGCTTGACACCCCACCCTGCTGCTGCATCCCAGCAATGCTTAGCCAGGCTGTGACATCCTGCAACAGCTCCTCATGATCCAGTACTGGTCACACTACATGAACCCAGCTCTCACCAGTTTTGCTCAGCCCAGGTCCTTCAGCTTTCACTTTGCTGGCATCGTGCGAGGGGTCCACTTTAACTCTGAATGGGCTGGCAGGAATTTCCTGCAACAGAAACACACTCCAAAAATAACCATGTCACTCTTCACTAGCCAAAATTAAACAGATAATAATTTAAAGATAATTTTGCTCCAATTCCAGCATCTTGAGTAAAATTTCACCTCACTTAAACATTACCTTACTGAGTAGTATAATTCAAATATAGGGCAAAGTTAACAGCTGGAAGTTTGTCCCTCTCTGTTTTTTAAGGAAAAATTTTCCCCCTGTTTTCCTTGAAAAGTCACTTAGGTTTTTTACCTTCAGAAAACAGCTTTGCCCCACCATGGAGACCACACTCATTATGCCAGTCCAACACATTACACAAACTTCAGTGTCCCCAACCAACTCCTCTCACCTGCATGCATGGAAGTATTATGAAAGAAGCTTCCGTTTTTTACACTGTTACAGAAGCAGTGACCAAACCAAGTGCATGTGAGCTGACACGGAAAGAGCCAGCTGTGAACTGGCAAATGCATGGTGATCAAAGGCAGACAAACAGATTCTCAAAACATCATTCATTGTTCTCAAAATGAAGATTACGAACCTCTCCTGCAAAAAGCACTTTAATAGTGTAGCGCCCGGCAGCAGGCGGTGAGTATTTCACTGTGAATGTATCATTAGCATTGTGGATGATGTCAAAATCTATGTCCTCTTCCTCACTGCTGACCACACGAGCATCACACTTAATTCCAACACTGACATCACCTAGAAAAAGCAAGTGGAAGTTTTGCTACTGGACAGCACAGACATTGCCAGCCAAACAGCCAGTCCATTCCCACTTCTAGCTGTCTGAGTCACCATGTTAACTAAGGTAACAGACCAGATCACAATTCACTGCAATGTTCTGCTTCCCAAGGTTTTTCCACTAAATAAGGAAAACCAGCACGGAACAGTACATTATCCCCTCTTTGCATGACCTGTGATTCTGATACCACAGAACAGCCCAGCCTGCTTTTACCTTCTCCTGCATCTGTGCAGTCCACAGTGAAGTGGGTCGGCTCACTTGCTTTCAGGCCAGTTCTCTCCACGCCAGGTCCAAACACTTTGACTTTTTGAGGATGACTCCCTTGACCTATAAGGACCTACACAAATTCACAAGGGTCAGAATCACACATCTCTGTCACACTTGAGATGACAGCCAAGTCAGAGCATTGCTTGGAGAGGAGCTACAGGATAACAGATGCAAATGAATGGCCCCAAACTGCCCAGGCTGCAGCTGGGCTGATAGGAGACCACCACATGATCTTATAAAAATACAAAGATTTATACAAGTGGATAGATTTCTAAAAAAATTAAGCAAAAGGGCACATCTCCTTGAAGTTCACAGAAAGGTTTTATCATCCTAGTTGTACTAACAAGTAATTGTGAGCACCAGTGTCCTATTTGGCTAGAACTAAGAACTATTCATCTCTGTACTTACCCTAAATGGGCTATTGGGCACATTGGCTCCTCCCCAGACAACAGAAATTGTATGTTTGATTGGTTTAACTGGCACATAGGAGCAGGCAAACACACCATCAGACTTGCTCTTTATCTGGATATCAATAGGGTTTCCTTCTCCATCCTAAAAAGCACAAGGTTCAAAAATGTTTGCATAGTTTGAACAACCCAAGACTGTTCCAAAATGTGTCAGTTTTTTTTTTCCAGAACTGCAGCTCAGAAATATTGAAGAAACATGCAATTTACACTCCAGTAAGTCTTCCTCATCTAACACTTGCTCATTCATACACCATTCTACAACACACAGAAAATTCACAGGCTCAGAGACACTTCAGCGCTTCCAAATGACAACCCAAGGAAATTACACCTTGCTTTGCTGAGGAGACTCCAAGGAAGCAAAGCCATGTACTTCATACACTTCAGAGCAGTCACTTTGCCTTCAGTTGTTGCCTGACTACATTACACAGATCAAAGCACGGAGCTTTGACTGAATTACACATGCCCAGAATTAAGTGATGTGTGAGTAGAAATACTTAAGGCGTTTTTCTAAACAGTATTAAAGCCCTTTTGCTGAAGTTTCACACAGGTGCCTTTGGGTTTTTACCTGTGCATACATCTTCAGAGGTGCTTTCCCAGCATCCTTGGTTTCAACTGTGAACTCAGCAGGATTGTTCACTATACAGCCAGTCCTCTCCAAGCCCGGGCCATAAGCCTTCACCTAAAAGAGCACCTCAAGAATATTAGTGTGCAGTTCAAAAAGAGAAACAAAACTAAGTGATTTATGTATGAAGACCTGCCCCCTCCACAAACCCCATGAAGGATGCTATACTACTTCAGCAAGTTTTCATTACATTAAATCAAAACCACAACCGTGTTATTAGAAAAAGCTGGGGAATATCTGGCTGGGTAATATCTTGGCAAATTCAGAGCTTTAAGCAGAGGCAGCTTAAGAGTCTGCTACCAGAATCCTTTAGAAACATCTCTACTGTAGTTACATCCAAGACATGCTATGCCACAGGTAAACTCCTATGCCTCACCTTATCTGCATTGAAGTCTCCTGAAGCAGGTCGAATGAAGGCCATGTAAGGGCTGTCTTTTATGTCCTCATCATCACACATGATGTGCACAGCATATTCACCAGGCTCCTTGGGCCAATACTTCACATCACATGAGCCATCGTTCTTGTCATCACACTCAATTTTAGCCTGAGAAGGGCCTTCTATTGCAAAGCCTGAAAAAGGAAAAAGTAGGTTCCTCATGTTAGGTTTGTGGTGGCCACTAATTTAACACCACTTCCACAAATAGCTTTTTGTTAGCCGTAACCATGTCTGATCTCTCAGTCACCCTTCTTCAGCAATACAGGAGATAATCCATCATCTATCATTCCCTTCTGGATCTCATCCCACAAAACCACAGATGAACACTCTCCATCACACACACTCCTGTCTCTAGGACTTGCCTTTGATACTCTGATAGATGTTTGTGTTTAGACCACAACATCTTAGAGACATGGTATTTTTCACTGTTGGGAAACCTATTGTTTCTCATGAGTTCACTGTTAGCATTGCAAGATAGAAATATTTCAGGAAACTAAGCCAAGTAACATACCAAGAGAGCCAACTTCTGTGCCAATGGACTCAACCACAAAGTCAGCCGACTTGCCCACAACTCCCTCGTGCAGTCCTGGCCCCCAGGCTCGCACTTTCTGAGGACCAGCTTCATGACCCACCTGAACTTCAAAGGGGCTACCAGAGAAAAACAAAGCATGGTATTAGAAAAGGGGACAAATACAGCATCCATGTTTTTCCCCAGGCATTTTAATGAGGCTTTACATTGGATTTTCCAAATTAATAGATGTATCACATGGTGGCACAGTGCCCAGCAGTGTCTTTCTAGCAGAGAGGTCATCCAACACATCACCATCTTCTACCACAAATCCTGAGTGCCAAATATTGCTCTGCTTGCTATAGCTGTGGACACTGAAATAATAGATCCCTTCAAAATCTTAGTCCAAGCTGCATGATCCACCACATTTTATTAGGTTTTCTATTCATGATTTTGCATTAGAAAGTCTGACGCAAATCACCCTTCAGAGCTTGGTCAAGCCACTGCAACCCAAAAACTGGCTGTTAAAAATAAAATGTTACAACAGCAATTTGCCACTAACTTGTCTCCCCAGTGCTTCTTCAAAGGTCAGCATTGCTTTAAAGGCCCACCAACTACACAACACACTGAAGGACATAAAAATGCCTAAAAAGCTGCTTTTGACTCACCTTTTTGGGATGTTTTGCCCACCCCATGTAATTGTGACAACGTACTTCCCTGGTGTGGCTGGATAATATTCAAAGGCATATATACCATCCATAAAGCCTTTTTGTTTCACCAACTCCTCCAAGCCCTCTGTTGAAAGATCAGTTCAGCATTGAACTTAACATTTTCCATCCTGCTTTCAATTACTCAGACAAGTTCATGTTTTCTAGTATTTATTTTAGCTTGCAAGAATAAATTTCTTCCACCAGAAAAAAAAAGGTCAGGTTATAAGGGAAGTTAGTTCTAGCTGCCCTCTAGGACAAAGACAGCAAACACTTCCAGAAGAAATACAGCAGAAAGTATTTTAAGTTACCAGACTTAATAAGTTCCCTTGTGTTTTATTTTCTTAGTCTGCAGTATGATGCATGTCATATGTTAAAACAAAAAAGCTTAACATTTGTCAGACTTTGTAACCACAAGTATGCAGGGAATGCCTACTTTTCATTTTCTTCAAGATGAAGAATTTAGGAAGAAAAGCTTAATACACTAAAATTTACACTGATATGTCTGTTGCTTTTTTTCCCCCCAGCCTCATGAAGCCACACAGTCAGAGCTCTGTGTGTGTGGAGGAGGTGAAGGCAATACAATGCACCTTTGAATGCCGCCCCAGGCGGGGGGAGGTGGCGGGCTCGGAGTACCACACAGGGACTGCTGCTGGCAGCCACATGAGCCAGCAGCCCCTCTGCTCCCATCCTCCCAGGCAGAGGGCCACATCCAGAGCTCAGGACCAAGGGACCTGATGGTCTCTGTCAGCCTATGGGTTCCTTTCCTCCTCTGCTTGTGTGCCCAAGCAGCTAGTGCCACCAGGAATACTGCTTTGAGCCATTCCCAGCTTTATGAGAGCAAGATTTTCATCCTCCCAGAGACCCTGGCTTGTGACTTGCTTACACAGATTATATGAAGATGCAATGTGTACCCATAAATCTTGGAGGCCACAGCAGGCAGATGCATGGATTTCTTCAGTTTTGCTAACTGATGCATTAAAATGGAAAGAACTAAAACCAGATATAATCTTACCCAGCCCTGCAGATCAAAAGCTCCCCAATAGACACAAAGTACCAATAAATCCTTCTGAAATCTGGCTTTTTATACAGATCCCATCAGTTCCATCAGAACACCATCTCCTTCCTGCTCTTCCTTTTCCCAGGCTCTGCTCCTCCCCTTTCCCCAAAACACATGCACAGCACAGATTCACCCCAGCACTCACTTGGTCCCTTTATAGTCACTCCAAGATCTCCGCTCCCTGCTGCTCTCGTATCAACCTTGAAGTCAGCCGTCTCCCTGATGCGGACGCCCTTGGGCTGCAGACCTCGACCAGTGGCACGACAGGCGTTGGGGTTGCAGGCTGCAAGGCAACTTCAGGCATTACTACTGTCTCTGATCTCAGCATACAGCTAGCCCAGCCAGCCTGGGACAACCTTTAGTTTAATGTTGATTCAGGGCGACCACAGCTTAGCTTTCAGCACAAGGTTATAGCATTAAGGCAGACAGACATGAGTCTGCCTGGCTGCTGTCTATGCCTCCTGGCTTTTAGGCAGTAGCAGTCAGTGCAGCCAGGCAGCACTGACCCGCTCCAAGACCATTTTTGAGAATGACTGCAAAGACTGAAGCCCTGCTGCTTTCCAATTCAATGCCAGTTATCAATACAAGACTTTTACACAGCTATCAGAGAGATATTTACCACAGACACAACCTTCCTGACGCCTTTTGCGTTGAGGCCCACTGCAGTGTAGGGTGAAGGGTCCTTTTTGCAGATAAGCCCCAGTGAACAGTATTACTCTTCTGCTATTATTCAGAAGCACGTGACCGGGATAACTGCTATCAGCAAAACTGAGTTTTGCCTGTGCTTCGTTAAAAGATGTCGCATCAACCCGCCCCTGCTTGTCACAGTTCACACTTTCACAGAAGCAAAGTCACCAAGCCTCTGCAGACTGAAGCAGGGTGGGCAGGAGGGTTACACATGGCTTAGGCTTATCTTGGCCTCTTTACTCCAAGCACTTCCCTGGGCCTGCAGAGTGGCTACAGAAATTATGCGCACTTAGGAATAGTTTTCATTACACAATTCCAGCTGTCATGAGGTTTTCAACGCCAAAGACCTGAGAGGTTTGAAGAGACTTACAAACAACCACAGCTTCCCAGCACTGTAAACGGAACATGATTTTCCCCAAGCATGCCATGCTTACAGCAGGAGCACAAGTCTGTCAAGCAGCTTGTTAGGTTTTCACTCATTATACAACAGCTTACAGGTTTCCCCTTCACCCCTGCAGCAGACAACATTGCCCCATGTCCTACACCGGACGGTGTGAGCAGGGATTGTGTGCCATCTGCCAGCTCTGAAAGCTCAGTGGGAACACACGGGAGTGTGGCTGACGTGGAGTGGGAACAGCTTGCAGAGCACTTACACAGCTGCGTCAGGCAGCTTGTGGTTAAGCCAGTTTCACTGACTGGGTCACACAAAGCTCCAGTGTTCACTTGCAACTTTCCTCCCCAACCCCAACAAAACCAAAAATCCTTTTGGCTGGGACAAGCTGCAAGCTAGAAGCTTACAAAAAGCAAACATGACGGAGCATCCTGCACACCTCTTACCAACTATGAAGCCATTAGCAGTGAAGTCCAAAATTCCACAAATGGAGGGTAGCTCAGGAGAGATGAGCAGAGATCTAAAAGCATAGGAGCACGTAAGGATGGAACAGAAAGCAAATTAGGTGTCCGTTAAGGAGGAAAACAGTAAATATAGTCATTTGAGGAACAAGGGTGGAAAACAGCAAGACACTGCATAGCTGCATAAATTACTCAAAAAATTCAAAAGGCAGCTTAACATTTGTAAGTCTAGGCAGAAAGGAAACTAGCAACAAAAGCCATATTACTGTTAGAGAGCACTGGTTTACCCTGAGAGTACTCAGGTGACCCACTGAAATGGGACCAAGATGTTGAAAGGTACAGAGAATATAAAAGGCACGATCCAAGCATATTCTGTGATCACATCCAAGGAGAAAAGTGGCCATCTACATCTATATACATTTTTGAAAAACATACCCTCTCCAATGAGAACAGTGCAAGGAGTTTTGGGAATTGCCTCCCCAGCAAAAGTCACTTTGACAATGTGAGGACCAGCTTGAACAGGTTTATAGGTGCAACGGTAGACCTGGTTGCCTTTGTCTTCCACTACAACTTCAGCAAGACTTCTCCCCTGAGGATCCTCCACTTCCACAATCACGTCACCCACACCAGCACCTGCAAAGGAAACAAGCCCAGCTGAGCCTTGGCTTCCCCATGAGCAATAAGGCACCCTGTTTTAGACTACCACCAGCTGTCTTGGTTCAGCCAGCCAACCTCTGCTGCCCGTTCTAGGCACAGCCTCTGCATTCAGCTTCTGCTGACAGCAATCAAACATTTGAGCAGGGAGTGGGCAAGACAGCACGGTGGCATTCCATGAAGTCAAACTGACAGGGCTCTGCTGCTCCAGCCACAGGGTTTCACAACATAGTACTGAATATACATACAGCCTGGTCACCCTATGGATACCACCCTGTAGCACCTCTATCGCAGATCAGCCCACAGCTTTACCAGTCAGTTCAATCTCTCAAGCTTTGAAGTGGTTTAGATTAAGAGATTGGACAAATGAATGCTGGTCTGACAAGGATCCTCTCTGCTGTACTATATGTATTCACTTCTGTTCAGACACCTGCTCCTCTCACATCTTATTCAACTCATCATACAGCAAAAACAGTTTTCTATATACTTTCAGAGACCAGACATGCCTTTACATGATTCAGACCACTCCCTCTCCCAATTAGAGGCTGAACATAATACTTCCCTCACTATAACTACATTTAATTTTATTCCTAAATTCCCTCAGGCAGAAGGGCAATTTCAAATATGCTACTCAGCATATTTTGGTGTTTAAATGCTACAAGTAACTGCCCTAAGTAGTTTCACATTGTTCTAAATGAATTAACATTTGTAGCATCTTATTGACTCATTCCTCTAGGCTACAGCATTGGCCTAATAGCAGGTAACAAATAATGTGATGGAGATGCCCTAATGAAGATAGTAACCCTCTAATAATTACAATAGAGGTTGAAACCAGTTCATCATTGAAGTATGAACTCAAAGTAGCACTGCAGCAGGTTCTTTCTGTAGACCTAAATATAGAACACACTACGAGTTTACAGTTTGCTCACAGTTTATCCTTCACATTTACGTTCAACATGTCACATTCCTGTTTAAAATGAGTCAGGGAAAGGAACCAGCCAGAAACTTGACTGCTGCCATCCAGCACACTCATGGCAAATTTCTGGGTCAGGCTTAGCACCCTCTTGCCCCAGCTGAGCTCTACACTTCAAATATTTCATACACAACTGAAGCCTTCTGACAGCCCAGATGTTATTTCACCTATGAGCTTGATGGGGCTACAAATTCTCATCCACTTCACAGCTTTTTCATTTCTCCAAGGCCTTAGGTTCTCACATTGGAGGAAACTGCAGGATTTCCATAATCACTCATCCTGCTTACCTGCTGTGTAGAGGTCAAAGTAGGTAGGTTTATTGGCAATGTTCCCTGCTGCCTCCAGTCCCGGCCCCTTTGCTGTCACTTTGCTTGCATCTCCCTGGGCTTTGTCAACATTCACTTCAAACGGGCTCTTTGAGATGTGCTGCCCAGCAAACAGGACTGAAACCTAGAGACAGACAGCATCAGATTGGACCCACGAGGCAGAGCTCAGATCACCATCATAAAGCCAAGCACAGGGTCGAGTATTTACATTCCTAACACAAAGATCCTTTCCCTCAGAGGTGAGGGACCATCCATCCCACAACCCTCATCACATCCATGTTAACTGCTGGCCACTTTCTGAAAGTTCTGTTGATTACAGAGTCAGGCACACCAGCGTGGAAGCTTTAATCACGACGTGCCAATACAAGGTGGATCTCCATCCAGCAATAAAGTGGCAGCAGAAGTTGCATTTTATCTTTTCAGGCTGGCTGTGGGGACCAGCCACCCTAGGAAGTGTCAAAGCAACAGGATCAACCATCATAAACCTGCATCTATGGGCATCCAGGGACAAAGTGAGGGAATCCCTCTCTGCAAAATCCCTACAGTGTACAGTACCATCAGCAAAGAGATACCTTACAGAAACAACCTGTTGTTTTCATCTGTGTTTCTTGTGACAACCCACAAAACTGGCTTTGTGAGTTGCACAAAGCGGCCCAGCAGTAGCACTTGATACCCAAAGACAAATGCACTTTCTCCCAACACACTCTCCTTTCCCCCTTGAGAAGGGAGTAGCCTAAAAGCCAGACAGAGAACTAAGGCCACATCAATTTAACTTTTCTTCAGGATGCCTGAGGTGGCTCTTACCCATCAGCAAGCAGGGAGCCCTCAGGGGCTCATGTTAAAAACCAGCAGAGCAGCCTGTCTAGCAAGAGAATACTGGTTATTGACACAAAACCCACCTTGTGAGGTCCAGTAACCCTTGGAACATACTGCACTGAGTAGGTCTTGTTTTTGTCACTGGACGGTGTTATCTTCGCCTAGGAGGGAAAACACATCCATTGTCAAGCTGTGCCTACGCACGCCAGATGAACTCTTTACTGATACTGCAATCTATTTCCAGAGTCAGCAATGTTAGACACTTGTTGCTGTGAGAGCAGGGATCCTTGCTATCCCCCTCTCCTCACAGGGAAAAAATCCCATTGGTTTTGTCTTTACAAGAGAGGAAGCAAGCCACCTTCTCCCCACTCCAGCCTTTTCCTTTGCTGTTAATTGCTCTTTTGAGGCAGGCCAAAAATGAGGAGACAGTAAGTCCAATGTACAGCTGTATTTTTCTGGAATGCAGTAACATGATCAAGTGGAGCACTTGGATGAGAAGTTTCTATAAACATTAAAACCAGCATTTTAACTCAAATGATTCATGGCATCTAAATAGCTGCTTTAGCCATTCTTGCAGAATGAGTAAATGCAGACAGTGATTTAGTGATGTGTCTTATCTAAAAGCAGGTCAGAGTGTACTTGGCCAGTCAACTAAAGCTCTGCAACTACTGGACACTGGAGTTGTGTTGCTTAGTTGCAGGTAGTGACTTTTTTTCAAGGCAGTTATGAAGAAAAGCTTGAGGATTCTTGCACTTTAGATAAACAGTATTTTGCAATTTCTTTTTGGATTACTTATTTGTTAAGAACTCTCTTGTGAAAGATGAAGGTTACTGCAAAAACTACAGCATTCAGACCAATTTGACTTTTCCATACAAGACACAATGTACATACCTCCTCTCTGTTGCCTTCTGGATCTTCTATGAAGACCATCAAGTCACCCTGCCCAGCACTGATGGTGTCCACTGTGAAGATGGCAGGCTGCTTCACCATGTTCCCATGAGGCTCAATCCCTGTGAGACAGATACAGAACAGCACATTAGCTGCTGACACAAAACCTGGAAGACAGTTTGGAGGCTACCCAAAGGCTGTCCAACCCATTCTCCCTTGCAAGCCATCAGAATCAGTTTCCCCAGACTTCTGCAAGTCATGTCTTTACCCTCTGCCCAGAGCATGATGCTTACAATAAGGCCTTCTCTTACAATACAAGCATTTTTAAAAACTGGTTGAATCATTGGCACTCAACTCATCTTACAATCTCTGACCAATCCAGCTCGTATCTGGATTCAGGTGAAAACAAGTTACCCTGACAGGTACTGAGGGTCACTCCCACTGCTGGCAAGTGCAGGGCTGATGCTGACAGCAAGGGGGATATGTGCATTACCTGCTCTTTAGAAGCTGCTCTGCTTCACACACCTAAATGTTTAAGTGTGTTGCACCACAGGACAGGTGACTAGAGAGGCAGGAGAGAAATTTTGGGAAGCCCTTAGGTGAAGGCATTACCCTACAGCCAAGAGTAAAAGACTTACTTTAAGCAAGACAATTTTTACCTGTACTGCCCCATCTTACACCATTTGCAAAATCCAGAAGTACAGATACTGCTCAGATTTACTATTTTTTGAAATCTGCTCAGACTACCTGGCCAGAGTGTACACTGTACAAATGGCATGCAGGAACCTCTTAAAACCATAAAAATCTTGCTACTCAGTGTGGTTTCCACTTAACTTTTAATCAGTTTCCTTATTCCCTAGCACAGGGCCTGCTACAGCATGCATTTACCAGCAGGGTTTCATCAACTCCCTGTACACAGTCCCAGGTCATGACATCTGTCATGGTGGTGTCAGACTGAGTGGGTGGAAGAACTTCCCAAAGTTGCTGATTCCAGACTAGCCCAAACACATATACCCTTCCATCCAAGGCAATTACTCCTTGGCTGATTCATAAAACCGTGGGCACTACTGCTCCATAGCACAATTAGTGGAAAGTGCAACGTCTGATAGATTATAAAGGAAGTGGTTGTGAACAACAGAATTCCTGAACTTGTTTATCTTCAGAAAACAGCAACTTGAGAGTAATGCAAGGAAGATGATGTTTTTGCTAGGAAATCTGAGCATTCTGATAAGGTGTTAACAATTGACATATTCATTCTTTCAAACTAAGCCCTAGATTAACATCTAGCTGAAACTGCTATGAATTTGCTCTGTGTCTCTCCAGTTCATCCTACAAGCATGAGGATATGGTATTCAAGTTAAGTATCATGCCTTCTGCAAGCACGAGGAGAAGGATTGATTATCCTCTGAAGACAATTTCAGCCAAAACACCATTAGTTACAACACTTTCTTAGCCTATACTTCATCTTCTAGATTTTACTATCTTATCAGTGGTCTGCTTTGGATGGTTAAATGAGAACTCCTAGTCCACCACTGATGACCTGCACAACTCTGTACATCCCCTCCGCAAGCTCATTTCACACCAGCTCTACACATGGCTGTCCTCAGCACAAATTCCCACGCTACTCAGGGTGGTGTGCTACAGCTAAGACTCTTGTTGGGAGGTTATGAAGAGCTTACATGAAAAAGGGTAATAAAAAGAGCTAAGACTGACCCACTTTGCACTTGACAGTTGTCTTTTTCTGGAAGTGAAAACCTGTTTCTCACCTGTCCAAAAGACCCTGCTCAGCAGAGGACTGAGCCCCTTGCTGTTGGAATCACCTTCCAGTTCTGACATACCTCAGCAGTCAGATCATCAATTAGTATATTTAGTGACTCTGTTTTGGCAATTAACTTCAGGAAAACATAAATCTTTCAAGAAGAGTCACTCACTCTAAAGTAATTTCCATTACAATGGCTCCAGAGCAGAACACACATGAAAGCAGACAACAAAGTAATTCCAGTTTCTGAATGAATAAAAACATGACTAAAGCCAGACTTAACAGATTGAGGCAGGCTGATCAGTCATTTACACATCTGGGCCCTGAAAAATGTGTCTGTGTATTGTGGTTTGCTCTGGAAGGCACCAACAAAGGACAATACACCCCAAGTCGGATAGGTGCTAAACCCACTCTGACTGTAGCAACTGCTCTTAAGTGCATAAATAAAGCCCATGTCTCTTCATTCCACTAGTTAAATTTCAATGGAAAATCAAGTTTTAAAAACCCCAAGCAAAGAAGAATACCAGAAAAAAAAAATAAGGAGAGTTGTTTCTTTCCATTTCACTCTTGTACACCCAATTCTGACATGCAATCATTCTAAAAATCTTGAAGGACCAACAGCAGCCCACAGATGCAAAAAAAAAAAAAATTAAGATGGAATGGAGAGCCAAGTGTAATGCTGAAGAGATGTCTTCCAACATACCAACCATATTAAAGGTAAAACTGTTACTTATTCAGTTGTGACTGTGCTCCAATCTAGAATAGAACCTCATCAATAGTTATATGAAATTATCAGTTTAAAAGGTCAGTTAAAAATAAGAATGCCTACATAGATCTACAGTTGCATAAACATCTATGGACAATCAGCAAATTCAGCCTTCACTCCTAGTCAGTAAATACAGCCTTTCCAACAAAGGCTCAGCGCTATATAATATCTCAAAGGCTACCAACCCATCTTTGTACATGTGCAAAGTATTCAACACTACCAATCAATTCAAGTAAGTAATTTAGAACTAGCCCACTCTAACACACATCAAGCTTGGGAAATGGAAAACTGTCTCTACAGAGAGCCTGCTCAGAGAAACAGTGAGGTGCTGAGGTTTTTCTTCTTTTAAGGGGTGCTTTATCACAAGAAGCATTCACTGCTAGACCATCATCCATCAGCAGCAATACTGCTGGTCTGAATTCCACACAAAGGTTGTTTTAGCCCCGTATCATGCTACCTTTTCCAGCTGTGGATGGGAGGCTGGCAGCTTGCAGAACAGGTTCAGACTGGGGAATTTACATGTTAGAACTAGGAGTGCCTTCTGGACTATATCCATGTATTTCTGAAACCAGGCACCACACCAAGAGTATACAAGTGAAACTTTGAAGTCAGTTACAGTAGGTCTGAAGTTCAACATAAGCAGAAAACCCCACCCAGCTTTCTGAAGAGTTACTGCTTCATGCAGTTTCAGCTCACCAAGTCCTTACCCTTGCCATAAGCCCTTGCTTTCTTTGGATTCAGCTTCGGTTTTAAAGGAGCTCCTGGTTTCAGCTTGGCTTTGGGGAACTGGGACAGGTAAGTCATCACAGAGTGCTCATCCACATCAGGGTGGATAATTTCTTCAGGGGTAATAACCTGAAAGACAGTGCAATTAAGCATATTGTACCAGTGCTTGGTTACCACATGTCAACACAGAAACAGAACTATGACAGACTTAGATTTCAAAACTCCCACATGCTAATGGTATTTCTTACACTTATTTTCCCTTTGATACACACAACATCATTTATTATCTCAGACAAGAAAATCAAGAAACTCATTATTGTCCCAGTGTCGTTTGGGGGTTTTTTGTGCCTTGATTACTAGGAGTTCTCAGGAGACTGCAACAAGCTTAATGGTATCAAGGCAAGACAACAGTAGTTATGTTCCCCTTGAAAAGTGACTTGGGGATAATCAATACTGAAAAAGTTAGTAATTCATAATCCTGTATGCTACAGCTCTGAACTGCAAGGCTTACAATGTAAAACTTGTGACCAGTTTCTTCTCCTGCTTCCACAATACAAGCTGCTTCAGAGACTTCTGGAATGCTGTCCAACTTTATCAGCATGCAAATAATCCAGCTTGTAAATACACTGCTCTCCGTTTGAACATTATCATTGCAGGTGATTTCCTAAGCCAGTAAGTTTTTTTTCTGTAGAATTCAATGCAGCAAAACAAACTCACCCCATGGACTAACAGATCAGGCACCATCATATTGGCCCTTTCCTCCTATCTCACATGCTGCAACAGCAGCTGTCTTCAGCAGAGACACCTACACAAAATCTTACAACCAGAGCTCTGAAATGTAATAGTGTGTTTCATTACAGTGAAACAGCCCCTTTCTCAGGCAACTCTACATGAGTTAACAGTAACTTTTCAAAGCATCCAAGCAGCTTCACCTGCTTTCCTCAATTTAAACTCCAGCTAGTCACAAGGCCAAAGCTGGCCACTGTGCTCCCCACAGGCAGCCCACATGTTGGTGGCCTTACCTGTGGCACACCCAGCCAGTCATCTGCCTGCTGCATGGCTTCCCGAGCATTGTCCACCGGCTTCTTTGGGTCCCAGGTCTCCCAGTCAGGGCACAAACCTGCAAGCACATTTCAGTTGTTGTGTGCTATCTGCCAAGGTGCTTCCCTAGCTGAAGAAATCAAGTATAAACTCCAAATCCCCTTGCTTCGCAGAAAAGACATTCAGAGCTCTGCAGAAGTAACCAAAAGGCTGGAAGGAATCTTTAAAGGTCATCTAGACTGACTCCCCCCTGCAATGAGCATCTTCAATAGAGCCCTGTGCACCCGACCTTGAATGTTTCCAGGGATGGGACATCTACCTTCTCTCTGGGGTAACTTGTGCAAGACACCACTCTAAATTTAGCACAAATACATCTACCATCCTTTATGTTTCACTGGTTCTCTTGCAGCATATTTGGTAAATAAAATTTCAACCACTTGGCACAGCAGCTGAGATTGCATTCGATGAGCACCAGCAATCCCACTAGCAAGGCTGTTTTATAAGAAGGTGAGGAAATTTTGCCTTTTTCACACTTCACCAAATTATTTGCCTTAAGCAGCTCAGTCTCAGCTTGCTAAACACTGAAGTTTCAGTTAGTGTGCAGCTTCTGGTTGCTCTGTGCTCCCTCTGCAATCCTTTTCAGAAGAACACATGAAGTCTCCCACTGCACCCTGCAGTTGAAAGGTTGTTGGCACTTGCCGTGGGAACAATCCTTTCTTCCATTTAGGAGCCAGCATTTGTGCCTTTGTCCCTTGCACCCAATACAAAGCTTAGATGTGGCACCTCCCATAATGCAATCACACTCTGCTACAGGCCAGAATTTCTCTTGGCCAAGAAGTTTACAATTTGCTGCTTCCTGCAGCTGGTCTCTTTGCACTCTTTTGGTTTTCTTGAAAGCCTCATTCCAGTCTCAAACTCAGCAGTGAAAGCCTCTTCCCATAGGAAGAGCAGCCACAAGGATACCAAGCAAGGAAAACACTGGCCATCAGAACAAAGGACTTACCTGGAGCACAGCTGTCAACAAGAGCACCCAGTGCTTTGCCATCCTGCCAGTTCTGATTGAAGTTTGTGATTGGCAAGTAAGGAATTTTGTTCTGGATCCAGCCCAGCAGCCTTTGCTTAGGGGTCTGCTTCTTTGCATCATCATCACCTTCATCCTCCCACACTGGCATAGAAATGGAGTAGTGAAGGATAAGGGTCCATATCAGGCCAAGGATGAGCTTCAGGTTTCCATCAACTATGGCTTTACTATCTGGAAGACAAAAGACATACAACTGATTATCAGCCATTCTAAAGAAAAGAGGTGTGTTTTTAAAACTGCGTGCCTGCACTCATGCACAGGTAAACAAGGACAAGAAAACTGACCCAGGCCACTTGCAGGCATTTGTTCAGGTAGAGACACCATTCCTCACAGGAAGCATTAGACAGGATGAAAAAACAGGAGCCAAAGGAGTCAGTGCTCTCCAGTTGTCACTTGCCCTTCAGCTTTACGATCTTACCTTAGGAGAAGTGGAAATTTAAGATCTCTGGTATTTTGATTTGGATAAGTACCACCTGGTATTTTGTAATGGCATTTGTATCTTATGAAAAAGGTGAAACAGCATGTGATGGAGGTCACAAAACCAGCATCCCAATAGGCATGATACACACCAGGGCATAGATAAAAGCATTATTTAGGAAACAGCATCTATATACAGAAACATGTCTCTCACACATCAATAATTTGCCTTAAAAATAGTAGGGAAGAAAATAAAGTGCTGCTATGTAGTGAAGACAAGCAAATACAGAGTTTGGAATTGGTCTGGATATATCAAGACCTGTGTATGATCAGAAAAGTGGGCAGTGGAGGTCCATGGACAATCCTTTGCACCATCACACAAGACATCATCCCTTCACACTACAAACTGAGTTACAGAAAAGAAGAGCCAGCTTTGGCTTTTCCATATCATGCTCCAGCTTAAGAAAAATTTATCACCAGAGTGGCCATGCTGCTGCTCTGCTTTAAGACACACAATGGAGCTAAGTTTAAGGCTTCTGGGTATCAAGAACAGATTTTCCTAAGCAATGTCTGTGGGGGCAGGATGCTTTTCTGCACCAGTTGGGCCTTGTGAAACGACCACTACGGTTTTGTGAATTCGTGTACAAGTTACTTTAGGTTTAATGAGTCACAGATGGGATGCCCTCTGTTATAATCAGTGCTGTTACTTTTGCTTTATTAATTTGTTCCCTATTATCCTTTACTAAACTCTTAAAATTTTGAGGAGTGGGCTTCATTTCTCATATCTCCCTCCATTTGAGTTTGTAGTTGTTACTGGAACTAACAGCTCCAGTTTTTCCAAGCTCACCCAAATCAGAGCTCTTCTGCAATGTTTCAGGATGCTCTCAGCCTGACAGTTCCTCTTATTCCCAGCAGAATGTTACAGCACAGCACTTTTTGGTTCTTTCCTCCATTTCAAGTGCAAACTGTTACAGAAATCCTTTTTCAGTCAACAGAAGTTAAAAGTGATCTGAAAACTTTTGTCTTCTCTCCAACTCCTGCAGCAGATGCTGGAGTAAAGACAATTAGCAGCTGTATAAACTCCCTTTCATGCCACCAGAATCACTGTACAGGAATCTTACAGAGTCCTAGCTGGCAAAGTAAAAGTGTTCTGTAACTGGATTGCACTCTCCAGTTTGCATTCAGAGTGTTAACAGGCAAAGTCCTCCAAGATGACCTTCCCTGTGCCCAACATCCACTGGGCATGCCTTACCTGCTCCTCTTCAGCTGTAGAGACCACAGCAGCAATTCAGCACCATCTTATCAATGCAAAAAGATCTATTAACTTTCAAAACAAGTGATTATACAGAATAGTGACCAAGAATAGTAATCACCCTTTAACCCAATGCTCAGGCAAAGTGGTTAATATTTACATGGTTTCACAATAGAGCTGTATGTCCTAAACAGATAATGCTGTAACTTCAGACCTTGAAAGGCATTCCAACTTTCTGGGTAGTTAGTTTCTACTCAGATTTGATTTGTATGGGATTTTTTTAACATCAGTTTTGACTAATCTTACAGGATTATGATATGCGTCTGCCACTTGACTGCTCGGTGCTGATTACACATCCAGTCCAAGATACACAATAGATAGCTACGGGGTGAT
Organism: Leptocoma aspasia; assembly: GCA_013399835.1. NCBI lineage: Eukaryota > Metazoa > Chordata > Aves > Passeriformes > Nectariniidae > Leptocoma > Leptocoma aspasia. The sequence goes on along the minus strand of VXAX01003533.1, from coordinate 288,577 downwards.
TAAGCCCTGCTGGGTTTTAATTACAGGTTCCAAGGTAAAAGTCTACATCACATAAGCAGTGGGTCTCCTAGCAACAACTAAACATGCCCTACTGTTACCCATTTCTGTCCTCATTCCAGCTGAGCTGCAAACTGGTCAGTGCCTTCCCTCCCCCTGTGCCAGCAGCTCCTTCATCCCACTCCAGGCACAACCACCAGGTCACACTCTGGTGCTGGAGCACACCAATGGCCAGCCCATCTCTGCTCCAGAAATGCCTCCAAGCTTCAGTTTCAAATTTATATTGACATCGGTATTTTTACTAGAGGGACACAGTGATGATTTAGTATGTTACAAGCAAGCTCATTTCAGAAAACTATCCAGCATTTCCAGGGAGGAATGCCAGCAAGACAGAACCACCTTGAGTACAATGCTACACACACATTACTCGAGATAACGAATGGCTCATTTTATATTTATAGCACATAAATATCTGTATGTGGTTGCACTGCAGCAACCAACTGTGTCTTCAGAGCTTCCCCCAGCACCCCACTGCCCTCTCCAAAGGCATAGCTGGGCTGTGGTCCTTGACCTGGGAAAAAACAGCCTGTACAGGCTGCACAGCAAGAGCAAGAATATCCCATCTCACCAGCCTCATCCAGAAAAGCTGGGCACAGGGCTGCTGCCCTGATGACAGGAAAAGGTCATCACAAGAACGGGACAGCTCTTCCTCTTTGGGGTTGGTGCCATTGCCACGACTGCACTTTGTTAACAAGTTAGCAAGCTCTCACAGCCTCCAGCTTCCTGACAGGCATAGGGATCTCATGATGTAATTTTTTCCAAGCTAAGGAGGAGGGCTTGTCTGCTTTCATTTGGGGTGGGAAGTTGGGAGGGAGAAGAACTCCTGGGCAGGACAGAAGACCTTATCAGCACCCAGCAGAGCTGCCCTCATGCCCTTCTCACAGGCACCCCACTTCCAGCACTGGCTCATAATCTCTATGTACCCTCCATGTTCAAGACCAAAGTCCAGTCCATAGCAGGCTTAGCTTCCATGCACTGCTGTAAAGCTCAGCTCCACCTGAGCACTCAGCCTCACCAAAAGAGCCTCTGCTTTAGCACTGCCTTTTTCATTAATTGACTAAAAATATTCAGTGCATTTTGGGCTTTAAGATGAAAGTGGCAACCAGGAAGACACACATCCATTCAGGTCCTGTACAAGGAGTACAGAGCTGGCCCTGAGAACACTCTTAGTACAACCAAATTTGCAAGCGTCTTCCACCAGCTCTGAGTGCACACTGTCAGTGTTATATTGCAAAGGTGTTGGGCTAGTGGAAAAAATAATACATTCCAATGACACTTAAGCACCAACAATAATTACTTCAGGCCCTGCTTGAGCCCCAGCTCAGCTGGCTTGCCACTGAATTCCCTCCATTCCCTGGTCTGCTTCAAGACACTTTCTGGCCATCTCAGGCTGGAAAACAGATTACATAAACAGCAGACTTCCACCACTCCTTTCCTACAACAAAAATTACTTTTACGCATACTTATTACTCACACAGCCAATGCTTTAAAGACCCTTTAAAGTCCTGTTTCTCAATTGCTCTGTTGGAGCTTATAGTAAATTTACAACATAGAGATGCACACTTGTGTCAGTGCTTCTGAACAAAACAGCCCAGCACCTTGACAATTCATCTCCACCACCCCCAGCTGCATTTGGCTTTCAGCTTCAATGAGTTAGGTGGACAGGAACAAATTGCCTGCCTTCAGCTGTGAGAGTGTTTACTCCATAGCACCAGCCCCGTTTCCGCAGATTAAAGGAGCCCTCTCCATGCAGGAGACAGCCACTGGTCCCTGCCTTCCTGTGGCTTGGAGGAAGCGAGCCATTGGACCTCATCTGCAAAGATCATTTAGCAGGGCTGAACCAACTCTTTACAGCATTATTGTAGCCAGCTTTAACGTAACCTTTCTTGGAGAAAGCATAGTCATCTGCACAATTTACCTTATTCATGTCACAGTGCTTATGTTAACATCTGCAAGATACCCTTACAGGTGTGTCAGACAGCAATGTTCCCTGGAGCCCAGCAGGAGATGTGTGCTTTGGAGATCCAAGTCCCTGCACAGCTGACTCATACCTGCTGACAGCCACTGGACTTCTACTTTCAAAGGGCACATTTTTATGGGAAGCTCAGGCATGAAGTAGGAATCCATGCCACAGGCCCTGCTTCCCTAGTACTTGGGAGGACTTCAGCTCAACTGAAAACAGGCAACTTTAGAGATGCCATTATGAAGAGCCAATGGACGAAAGGTTTGGAAAAAGGGTTTTGTGCTGTTTTTGGTGAGTTTGGGTTTTTTTTATTTTTATTAGAGCATTTCAACTTCAACTCTCCACCTCCAACTTGCTTTCCTCCTCTAGAAGTGCCTGATGACAACCCAACATCAACAAAATAGCAGCAGCCATCAGCAAGACGCAGCCCCCATTCAGCTGCAGGCAGGCAGGAGCTGTCTGCAGGGAAGGGCTGCTGTCAGCCCACAGCCGAGGTCCTGCTGTCAGGGTGCATCTCAACATGACATACATGCTGACTGCTGGGGAAAACCTGCCAGCCAGACTTAAGCTGTTCTGCAGAATCAACAACAGTATTGAATAAGCAAGCACGCATTTTCTTAAAAAAAAAAAAAAAGCGCACCTATATATAGCCTACAACATTAAGTGTTATGTAGAAGTATCGTGCTTCCTAGTCAGCTATTAAGTGGCTGCCTAGTAGGCTGAACAGGAAAACAGGCTGAACCAGAGCTTATTTGCTTCCCCCATCACACCTCTGAGTCTAGATTGTAATTCTTCCACTTTTATTATCCTATTAACTAAGTGGCAACCAGCCCAAAAAATGGATTATGGCAATTCCATAGGCCAGCAGTACATACCACCAGTCTCAGTCCTGAAAAGGAACCAATTTTCAACTGCTCAGAGTGATTTATAACTGTTGCTCTATAATAAAATACTAATACAATATGTAACACTTGGACTGCTAAAATCACACTCCTCAAAGCAAAAAGAAAGATGTCAAAGTGCCAGGGCTTCAGCTAGAAGTGTGACTAGTCTGAGCCAGCAACGTGACCGTTTTGAGACAAATGTGTGTCGTTTTTATGGCTTGGGCCACAAAAAACTTCCCAACCCAACCTACCAAGTAGAAAACTGCCAATGCTTGGTCTTCTGCAGTTGTGCTTATAGCTGCCCCAGGAGCCAGTGCCCGAACTGAAACCTGGCACTGGTTTGAAGCTTGCACATTTATGCACTCTAGTAGAACTCCCTAAATTCTACTTGGAACACATGGCTTGAACAATATGACCTTTTTTAGGTCTATAATTTTACAATTAAAAAACCAAAAACAACAAAAAAGCACTATAAACAAGTTTGTGACTAGTATCTTCTGCTCATGTGCAAGTCTGCTCTGTATTCAGGTTAAGCATAAGTCCTACCCAAACTGTGGCAACATTCCTTGAACTCTGCCCTAGCAGAGCTGCAAGTCACATTCTCTGCTGGACAATTAGTGGAAACAAGCTACTGAAGCAGATAGCTTCCTTACTAAATCAAGCTAGTCATACAGACTGTGCAAGTATTGCAAAACAAACGAAGGACTGAAAAAGCAGCTTTTGAGTAGTGAACTTTATTTTTTTAAGTCGTTTCATGGCCGAGGCTGCAGTCAACACAGCTTGTTCACTATCTCACAGAGCCATCTCAGAAGCTTTGCTGCTGATTTTCACACTGAGAAGTTAAACCAAAACCAGCACTGATCTTTGCATCCACCTTCTCTAAAAAGTGGTCTTCCTCTTCATTTTTTATGTCTTCCATATTTAAACTTTAGTTCTATGCATTATATGTAGGGAGAAACCAAATCCATGGTTCTCAATACAAAACAAAGGAGAAGTCTCACCAGCAGCCCTTACTCCTTATTTCCAGGCATGGAGGGAATTTTGTATAGCACACACAAAGTTCGCATCAATTGTGGATCAGCTATGAAGAGACTGTAGGAATTTTAGATCTTAGTGTCTTTAAGTGTCTGAGCATTTCCCCATGTCTAGTTAGTCTCACCTATTGTTAAATAGCTATAGAAGCTATGGGACAGAAAAATAAAGCAATGATTAGGGCCTAATCTTCTGGAACAGAGAAAACACCACACTGAGTGGAGCTGCATGCCAAACAGAAGTATGCAGATGAGATGGAGCTGAGCAAGCTGCCCAAGTAAATTCTTTGCTGAAGCATACAGTATGTGTTCAAGGCTTACTGTGTCTGCTAAAGACATTAGCGACATCCTCTGTAGGGATAATATGTCTTTAAATCAATTACAGGGGTTCCTCTGTGCTTTGAGAACATACTGCAACCATTTCCTCCAGAGTCCCTTAAGCCCAGGTCCACGTCCCAGCTCCTCAGGGTCAGCACATGGCTTGTGCCCTGCCGTGTGCAGCTGCTCACCCCACGGAAGTGCAGGCTGTGCCTATGGCACAGAGCTGGTGGAACTCAGGCTGGTTTTGTAGGTACCCAGCTGTGACTTGCCAGCCTCTAACTGCAACTCCAGTGCTCCAGTCCCACGGCATCTCTGCTTCTCAGCAGCATTTGCAGGCGGTGCTGTGACCCCCAGGACAACTGATCCTCAGCATCCAGCTTACCTGAGTCTCCCTGGGCTTTCAGCTCACTGGCTCCCAGCCAAGCACCCACACACCCTGACAGGGCACAGCCACTCCTCAGCTTCACTAACAAGCCTCAGGGATTTCATCACCTGAGGAAGTGTATCTTCAGGAAGTCTAAGTAATACACCATGTACACTCAGAGATCCACTAAGCTTTTTATAAGGTAGATTTTCCAGAGGAGGAATGACTTTTCACTGGAGGGTTGTAAGAACAGTAACTGAGTGGTGATTTAGACATGAACAGGAGGATGGAAAAGAAGATGGGGTTTTATTTTTTTGCAAGGGACAGAAACCATTTTCTTCTAGGCTTACCAGGGTGACTGGTTGTTAAAAAAAAAGTAGTAAGACTCCTTTGTGAGACAAATCTTCGGATTTGAGATATTAAACACTACACTTCAGAGGGTTTTAAACTATTAAAATACTGTTTACTTCAACTGGATTTAAAACCAATTATGGCAAGAGAACTTCAGGCCACTGTTGCATACATCACTCTGTACTGCCTATTGGTGCATGTTGGGCCTCTAGAAAGGATCTCCTGAGTGGAGCTGGCAACTGAAAAAATAAGTTCAAATCCAGTCCTTTTAGTGTAGGTTTGGCAAGAAAAAATATCACACAGACTTCTAATACAGTAAAGAATAAAAATAATCAAACCACTGGAGCTCTCAGGAGCAAAGTACAGATTAAAATAGCTCTGCCCAACTTCTTAATAGGTACCCAGAGACCACTCACATCTCACATCCAGAAAAGAAAGGCATAACACAAAGCAAGTTTAAGCCAGCAGTATAACAGCAACAGCAACCAACCCAGCTTCTCCAAGAGAAACTGAAATCACCCAAGGGGGCTTGAAGGAGAAGTCAAGAATTTCAAAATTAGGAATTGTTAAGGTGGTTGGGGAAAAAAGTCAAACTGCGGGTGGCTTATGATCAAATTCCTTAATACTTTCAGGCTGAACACACCTAGGTCTCTGCTGCCTTAAGTGCCATATCCCAAGTTAGGATATGAGAAAGTAAACACATTACTCTTACATCCAGGAAGAGCTGCTGACAGGTGTTAGTGCACATCCAACCCTTGCTGTGAATGCTGTCTGTGAGCACCAGGAGGGCACCGCACCGCTGGCACAGGATTAGCAGTGAGCAGGGATGCAATACAGAACAATAAGAGCTGCCATTCACAGCGGCTATTTCAGAGCCGGCTGCCCCCTGCCAAGCAGGTCCCCACTCACAGCTGCAGGACTGCAGCACAGATACTGAGCTGAACAGCACACAGGAATGCTGCACCCATTATCTGAGATACTTTTGGGGTGGGGGGAAGAAAGGAAAGCATCTGAATGTTCAGCCTTTGTAGAGCAGCAAGTTGCCATGAGTGCTGCTTTGTCCACAGGCAGCGAGCCCCTCGCCAGCCTGGCGGGGCAGCGTGCCAGCGCCACACTGACCCCAAAACCCCAGCCCACCTCAAGAACTGGCATAGCTGAGCACCCGGGGGACAGGAGGCATCACAAGGGGGTTCCCCCAATCCTGGAACCCCCATGCCCCACCTGCAGCTCCCACCCCATACACGGCCAGCGGCACAGCAATCTCTGGGCCTGCCACAGCACGACGCCGCCCATGGCATCACTGCCAAAACCACCCCACAATGGGCCCTGTGAGCACAGCCCCTGCACCAGCAAAGCACATTCCCCACTGCTGAGCTCATCCCAACGCCCCTCCGTGCTGCTACCGGCCCCAGGAGTGGCTGGGACACCGCGGCTCCCACATGCCTATGCTGGGAACAGACAGTGCAGGCATCCTGCACCGGCACCGAACCAGCAGGTGACGTTCAACCCCTTTGATGGCAAAGATCCACGTTTCCAGGGAGGAATGAGCAGAAGCTGGGTGGCAGAGCAGCCAGCCTTCAATGCTTCACTATGCAAAGGGAGCCCAGTCCTGCATGGAACAATTCTGCTCCCCATAGGCTCAAGTCAGCAGTACCCCATCCTCCAGCATAGCACAGCTGGCAGCATGCCAAGACTGACTGCATCAACCTCACAAACAGGTGGATTGGAAAAGCCCCCAGACAGCACCTGGCAGCATGGGATGGGGCTGTAGAGAAGGGCTTCAGGATAGCACCCACACGGACACTCACCCCCAGCAGCCCCAGGTTCAGAGGCGGGTGGAGGGAAGCTCCAGGAAGCCATGGGGACAGCACAACACAAGGCACCCAAGTGCTAAGTAATCATCCAGGAATAGCTTGAGAAGGAAAGTCCCTACAGTGGAGAGTGAACATGCCAGAATTGGATTTCTGTTAAATGATGGAGGGAGGGGGAAGAAGGCATCCTCCTGCCTTTTGTCACACTCTGCTAAGAAACACTTGGCTCAACTTTTGAAACCACGTGACATGACAAACTACACCTCCCTCCTCCAGTCATGAGACAGGAGAAAGGGGAATGATCCTACACCAGATCTGTGCTCCCCAGGAGTCAGTACATTTACTGCCATGGCACAGGAAGGCTTCACCCTCCCATCAGAGCAGACAGCTACAGCTGAGTCAGCAACACCACTAGCCAATTCACAGGAAAGGAGTTTCAGTTTAAGCAAGACATTAAAATTTTAGTTAAATGTATAATTGTCTACACCTCACAAGAAATACTTCTCTAGGAGTCTGATGAACTCAAGGTTGTTTCATTCACGTGTGCAAACAAAAAAAGCATGTCCTCACAACACAACTTGTGCATACACAACTAGAAAGCCAAGCCTTAATCAGAAAGGCTGAACTGAAAAAACAACTGTAGTGCCAGAATAGTCCAAGTGACACAACAAAGCTACAAACTGTCTCTGAAGCCTAAGAGTGCTGTAACCATCCCTGTAGGATTAAGGTAATCCTAAATCTTGCAGGTTACTTCAGGTCTCATCAAGGTCAAAAACCTGTCTAGTTCTTGCAGAGATCTCCCAGGGGGTGGCAGAGGCATTAGGTGACAAGCCATTAGTGCTGTGCTGTATCTCACATTACTGAATGAATGTTACCTATCTTCAGTGCAGGGGACAACACAAAGGTTCACCCTCAGGCATTGGAGAGGAAAGAATTGTAAGACAGGGCTACAAAAAAAAAAGATGCCTCAGCAAGACCAAAGAAGCAACAAATAATGCAGAGGTTTCCAGGCACCAAAGCGACCTCTGTGCTACTAACAACATGTTTATTCACACTGGGGGTAGGTCAAGTTAGTTATATGAAACAGCATGTAAAATCTTGCTGAGATAAATGAGCCTATTCAGATAGGGCTGTCTAACATCTCCTGTGCAACAGACGCCAGGCGCAAAAGCTGCAAAGGATGGACTTTGTGAAGCCAAAACCAACACATTTGAAATTATCAGAAGTGATTACTGTTTGGGGAAATCCTTGGCCACAACATACACCAAGATTCAATTTTTCCATTTGAAACCAGAATCGCTACACAGACTGTGATTCACTGTGCACAGGGCTGTTCAAAGGAAATCCCCATTCATGCAGCCCTGCACAGCTCAACCCATCTGCACTCCACACTGCAGCACCAAAGTACTGAGGACTGGAGCACATTTTGTGGTTTAGGGTAAGTAACACATCAGAAAGTAACCTACCGGTTACTTTAGCTTTGCAAAAGATTTGTGGTTTGTCTCTGTTTTGATCATCTCTGATTCTGAGCACCTAACAGCACTCCTCTATGCAGACTTGTTTCAAAGCATATAAGCCCAGGTACCATGCTACAGAGGCTCTGCAGCCCACTGCAGCTTAATGACAGAGTTATTCCATCTATCACTGTCCAACCATTTCCCTGAGAAGCAACAGGAAAGGTAATTAACTCTAAGATGCTCTGCTCAGTTTGGCTGGGATAGAGTGAATTTTCTTCACAGTAGCTGGAATGGGGCTGGGTTTTGGATTTGTGCTGAAAACCACTCTGATAACACAAGGATGTTTTTGTTACTGCTGAGCAGTGCTTACATAGAATCAAGGCATTTTCTGTCTCACCCCACCAGTGAGTTGGCTGGGGATGCAGAAGAAATCGGGAGGGGACAGCAGATCCCCAGTGACTCAAGGGATACCCCATACTGTATGGTGTCATGCTCAGCACAAAACCAGAAGAAGGAAGCAGGAGGGGACATTTGGAGTGATGTCACCTGTCTTCTCCAGTAACCACTGACATATACGTGACAAATGGCTGAACACCTTCCTGACCATAGGAAGTGGTGAACAAATGCCTTGCTTTGCTTATTAAACTGTCTTCATCTCAACACATGAGTTTTCCCACTTTTACTCTTCCAATTCTCTCCCCCATCCCACAGCAGGGAAGTGAGTGAGCAGTTGTGTGGGGCTGAGTTGCTGGCTGGGCTTAAACTATGACATGTGCAATTGTACCTTCAGTGCAGATTAGAACAGGCACTTTGGAATTACCCTCCAAATCTGAATTTCATCAGTTCATTTTGACATTCAGACATAGTACTCAGTCAACACAAACATACAGCACCAGAAGTAGCCCAACACCCACACGCCCCAACACCAGAACTGTCTCACCAGGCCACTGCCCTTCAGCACTGCTGTGATGATGTGAAACACCTAAAATGAGCCCTCATCCTGTCTTCAAGCTCCAGCCATTGCCACAGCATTGCCACGTGAGTGTCGAGCAGGAGGGGGTGACACACAGCCAGGCTGCTTTCTGCAGCTGCACACAAAGCAAGGATGTGCAGGACACAGTCACTACAAACACATGCATGGCGTGGAAAGTACTGCTGCTTTTCCATGAGCATTTTGAAGATGTCTTCAAGCTTCTGTGTGTAAGCCAACTAGATTTAATTCCCCATGAGCTTTCACATACAGACACCTATCCTCCACCTCCACTGGAAACCATGACTAGTCCTCTCCAAGAAGGAATGGGGTTGCTTTCTTCCTGGAATGCCAATTCTTAAGTAAAAAATATTGTGCGCTGTATCTTGAAGGAAAAATGCTCTCCCCTCTTTCTGGGGAAACAATGAAGTTTGAGCACATTTTCGTATGCTTGTGCAATGCAGCCACAAACGCACTTCCATCTGCACATCACACAAGGCTCTCCCCTGCACATGTTGATTTGAGCCCTGTGTGTTTAACACCCCCCACACGACAGCGCTGTGTTTATACAGTTTCAGCTACAAGCCGCTAACATAAGGAATAGACGCTTGGCTTGAGGCCCAGGTAATTCATCCAACTGTGGCAGCCACTATCAGACAGACCTCTTTTGAGAGGGGCTTTCATGACCGGGAACATGGTGCTGAATCTGCAGAGGCACAGTCTGCACGGGTGGTCTCCAAGCACCTTAAAGAGGACCATCTGGGATTAATGGCACAGCTTGAGCACACATTAGCCCCAGCTGTGCGACACCCGCTCATCCAAACCATATACCCACACCTCCCACTCAAACTCACTCCCTGCACAGCAAAGCTTTGCTTCAAATGTGTGGCTTTTGCATGGCCCTGAACAGTCCAAGTCCCCATCTCACCCCCGCTGCCATGGGCTCGCCAGCCCCAGGCCCCAGAGCTACCCTCCTGGGCCGTGGGTCCTGTGCCATGCCAGGGCTCTACTCAGGAGCCATCCTCTCACTCTCCTAGCAAGAGGCAGAGGCAGGTCTGCTCATCTGACACCATCAGCCTAATCCAACTTAGTCAGGAGCTGCTCAGCCATAACAGGTTCTGGCTGCTAACAGTTTCCAAACTAGCCAGTGCTCAGAGGGATACTACCTTTCCTCTCCAGAGGCTGGACTTCAAGTCCTCCAAGTAAAGGCTTCACACAAGTCTTTCCAAACTTCACAAGCTTGCAGATCTCTCCCTAGTCTTCAGAGACAGCACTCCATCACACACAGGCTGACCAAGAAGGGTGCAGGCAATTACCCAAATCCTCACCAGGTGCATCATCCCATTTTTAATCTGCACTCTGTTCTCACACTGTTCACGTTTGCAAGCCTATTGTATTTCACATTTTTAACACAACATTAAAAATGTAAAGCACTGGCTCTAGAGGCAATTTTTCTAGAGCTGGAATAACTGCAGCAACTTCAGAAGCTACGCTGCTATGTCTGATCTCCCATACCTCTTCCAGGTACCTCCCAGGTTTGATACAGCGCTAGACAACATTGTTTTTTAGCAATTCCTCCATTTCACTGTGAAAAATGTTTATTGGCATACTATTCCATCCATCCAGACACAACAAGAGCCTCACAAGTGTTTATCTTACTCCCAGAGGAGGCCTGGGCTGCTTCTTTCAGCTTCTACGTTTGAGCTTAAATACTCCTGCTAACCAGGTACTGCTTCAGAAGTCTGAGTTACTTTTCTTACAGGGAGAGTAAGAAATATTCTGCAGCTTGTTAAAGCCTATGCTTAAGTAATAAAGCTGGTTAATTTAAATATTTGCACTTCCTCTGCCTTAGGCAATGATTTCAACCAATAGCTGCAGCACTATGTGTGAAGCAGCTAATTTTTTCTCTTTGCAATTAAAACCTTACAAAGAGACATTGTTTTCTTCAGTTATTTATCTACATCAAAAGAAATATTTCTTTACTCAGACACCGAACTCAGAGCTAGGCTACAAAACCACAGTAAAATTTGAAGTGTTGAAGTAGGGCTTTATGCCACTAACTTCACTAACTTGACTCAACCCTGTTTGAGTCAAGAGTCATTCACCCAGTCAAGAGTTTTCCACCCAGGAAATCCCAGACATCTCCACTGTTTACAGGGCCTGAGCTAGCAGCTCCTCGCTAAAGTCTGCTGCTCGTAGTGCTTTCACAGCAAAGCAAACCTTCTCCACGAGACAACCCTCGCAGAATAGCTCCAAACTGCCTCTTTCCAGAAAGCAGTAGATTGGGATATACTCCAGTGAGAATCCCAATGGCAATGCAGTTAATTCTCTGGGACAAGGTCTTTGCAATACCCTTGTCCAGGAGTAGCACATGCTTCTATCCCTATAACTGCAGATGTCTGCAAGTCATTAGCATGCTCAGCAATGCTCACTGAGCAGTCACAGATCATCCAGTATGACAGCATCAAGGGCAGTGCTGAGCCACCCCACTGTACAGTGGCTGTGAGCTGAATGCAATCAGTGTTTCTTCACTAATGTATTTGGAGAGAATCTGGACCACTAGAAGAGTATCTCAGGCTCTTCTAAGGTTTTTGGATACAAAAAACATAACTGGCCACCTGGGAGCTGCACCTGCTTCCACATGGCTCTGGGGAGGCCCAGGGCACACTGCAGCTTGGGTCACCTGACTTTGCGGCCTCCCACCAAGTAGACAATTCACTTGGTCATTGCCACCTTGATTGAGGTGGCAATCCCTGCTCCTGCTCAGCACTCAGGTTAGGCCAGAGAAGTACTCTTAGCACAAGAGCTGGTTTATCAACATGCAGCAACCTCTGCAAACTGGGGTCTTCTCCAAAGCAGTGTATTGGGCTGTGGCAAGTTACCCTCCTCCCTTTGGCCACCCACGTTCAATGTCACTGTTCAGTTGTCCAGCACATATGCTACATTCTCTGTTAAGAGCATCAAATTCACAGAAGTCAGCACTAAACAGCACAGAAACACATAATCACAAAGTACTGAGAGCATTAAGGTCGCACCACTACAGAGGGTCCTGCAGTCCTGGTTTAAAAGCCTCCATGTCTTAGTCCTGACTTCTGACAGTAGCAGTGTCCAGCACTGGTGAGCTCAGGCTGTGGCACCAGAAGTGACTGCCCTTTCAAGTGTCACCACAAATTTTCCTGGCAGTCACCAGCCTAGATTTTCTGCTTCTTCATAGCTGCATTTTTTACTACATGCCTAAAAGAGTTACGAAAAGAAATAATCCCCAGAGACAACTAAAGCTGTTTCTATTTCACTTTTAATTAGATCATTGATCTTGTTCTAGCAGTTACATGAGCTATAGGATATTTGCATACAACCACACTGGTAATCAACAGCCGGAACAAAACTGAAACAACATGATTGACATCCCAAGTCTTCCCACAGACGGTATTTTCAGTCTGCTCAGACACCAACTTGTCCCTCACAAGGGAATTTGATAACAAGTCATGTCTGAGCAAGTGACAACTGCTCAGAGAGCCACTGCAACTAGAGTGAAATCAGCAAACAGAGCCCTCCAAGAACATCCAGGTGCTGGAGAAGGCTCAAAGATGCCGAGACTTCAGATTATTTGGGAAACAAACAGAATTACTAGAAGCAGAATTACTTCTAGTTTTGCAGAGAAACTCGACAGAAATTCACTGTCTAGCTGTGATGGTGAAGCAACATATGATACCTTGCACCATCAAGATGACAGTTAGACACCAATTTTGTTTAGCAAGCCAGCATTTCCTCTTCTGTAGCAAGGATCAAAAGCAGAGAGATAAATCCAAGATTTGTGTCTCACACCATGACAGATACAAGGTGTATTTATTATACTGTCAGTTCCCAGCGTGGAAGATGCATCAAAGACAAATGCAGGACCCTGAACATATACCCCTGCTCAGCCTCTTTGCTCCTGTAGTCTGAGACTAGGGAAACCTGCTCCTATCACTCACATTATAACAAAGGGAGGATCTGTGCAAAAGTAAAGCTCACCTCCAAGATGTGCCTATCAGTGTTTTAGCACTGAGACTTAAACTACTTCCAAGACCTGGCTTGCCAGTATTTGCCTATGGGAAGTCCACTAAAACTGCTGCACCTACCACCGCAAGGCTGTTGTGAGAAAAGGGAATGCAAAACAGTTAATTACACCAATTAAAGGAAACACAGATAGAGCAAGTTAGTATCTAGCCGAGGGGAACAGTATTTCCTCTTCTGTGTTTGAGTAACCTTCAAACGCACATATCACGGGTGTTTGCTCAGCACAGCTCTGCACGCTGTGCCTTCTGCTGCAGGGCCCCAGAGCAGACACAACATAGTATACATAACATAGCTCACCACTTGCTCATTTTGGGCCCACCAACTACAACAGTGCATTTTATATAGGCTCAGAAATGCAGAATACATTGTCTCCTTACAAGAGAGGCCACAGACTAATCAAAACCAGTAGGCAGCCACAAGCACACAGGGTAGCCTGAAATTGCCATGGGCTGTGAGGTGCAGAGGAGAGCAGCCACCAGCTTCCTACTCCCAGGTCAGGCTGGGGCAGCCCCCAGGGCCAAACATGCTCACAGCACCAATGCAAAAGATAGGAGTTGGCTTTTCAAAGTAGCATTTAATAGCTCAGCCCAGAGCTCATCACACAGGTTTCAGCACAAAAAGTGGGTGGAAACACATCAGTCGTGGACTAGCAGCTGCCTCCAGTGCTTTCAGCTGCTGCTCTGCAGCAGAGCAGCCATGCAGAGGGCTGTGGCCAGTGTTGTAAATGCCTGCACCCCACCCAGGCAAGCAGGATGCAGCAAGAGCCACCCTGGCAGCATGGGGAGAGCAGAGGGTGGCTGTCAGCCTCTGCTCAGCGCAGCACCGACACCATGCCAGAACTGACCACAGCAATGTGACAGTGGGATGTGCTGCAACAGCCATTGCCCAATTTGCCCTTCTCAGCAGGCAGGCTGAGTGTCTGCATGGCAGTCTGTGCCCACCTCGCCCTCAGAGGACCCAGCATTTGGGAACTGTGCTGCCATGCAGCCCAGGCAGCTCATGCCAGAGTAATTCAATGCTCTGACAAATAAATGCGTCATGATTTACAGCATGGCCTGAAGCAAGGGAGAAGGAGCCACAGCCCATGATGTCATTGCAGCCCACAGTCATTTTTGTGCTGTTACTGGGTAACATTGGCAGGAGAGTTCATGCAACCTGCTGCTGCTGTTAGATGAAAACAGCTTGTCCCTTTGCAAGAAAGGCCATAGCCTGAATGGTCAAAGCTCTGCCACTACCAACTCACCAGCCTGATCAGAAAAACTTGCTATATTTCAGTGACCCAGACAAATTAACTCTGAAGTATCTGCTGAATTTATGCTTTAAAGTAAGAAACTGCCTTCTGTATTTACTGGTTCCTTCCCATTAGTTTAGTTGTCTACTTCTTCAGGTTGTAAGCAAAGGGCCATCACCCGACTCAGAGGAAGCATCCCACTAGTAACCAGACAGTGCAGCCGCTTGTGTGGCCATTCTTCTCAGACACTTTAGAGAGCCATGGCTGTTTTCTTTCAAGGGCAATATCAGCAGGAGGTTCTAATAACTTCAACCCATCACACCAGGGGAGACAGGATTCAGCTACTCCACCCTCTGCCCACTCCCAGGCAGCCCAGGGCAGTGTCTGCTGCCTTACTCACCACAAGGGAGGATGTGCTAGGCAACCCTTGCTTCCCCAGGAACTTGGGCAAAGCTTCATTTGGCTGCTGTTTGAAGTGGCCTAGCTTGTATTCACTAACACAAAAAATCCAGTTTATTCTTGCAGTGGTTGTATCCCAGTTGCCATGTACAAGAACTAGACATTGCATACGCCTCCCTATGGATGTTAGACTTCAACTGCTTACAGCAGAATACTGCTTACCCAAGGATTTGCAATCCATTAGGTGAACCCAAAGCCCACCACAGCAGATCCAATCCTGCGATGAACCAGATATTATGTAGGCATCTTCAAAATTCAAGGTTAGTTGCAGGAGGGACAGAGAGCCAAGGGAGGCTGACAGACAGAGACCACATCAGAGCCCAGAGAACCATCTGGTTAAGATACAGCATACACTTACTGCAAGGCTTTTGAGTATAGAACTGGGATTTATCTCCTAATGATGACCTAGAAGAAAGTCCTCCCTATTAGATTACAGAGCACTAGTTCTTCCTTAGGAGGAACACAAACAGGCAGGAGTGCAACTACACACACTGTTGCCTTGTGGGGAAAGAAAATCAGCGCCAAGTCCCCAGAAGCAGAACCTAGGGGGAAAAACTCACTAGAGTTTCATTGCAGAAATCCAAATAAACAGGCAGAGCTTGCTTAGCCGATTACACAGAACCTCAGATCTCAGTTGACTCAACTCTGAACCCAAGGTCAAGTTCCCAGGAAGAGCAAGGGTAGCTCTATTCACCCCACCCGGTGGGGGGTTGCAAGAGGGTGGGGGTGAGTATCCACTTTTACCACACACACAGACAGTCAAGGACACCAATCAAGAAAAGATACAGAAGCAGCTAGCACAAGTTTCACAGACACAGTATCTTCATCAAACTGCTACTGTTATTCCTCCAAACACCACCTAAACACACATACTGTTCCACCACCACCTTTGACCATTAGCAAGAACTCAGCCTGCAACAAGCTAAGCAGTGCCATACAGTGAAGGCTGTAGCACACTGCTCAGATCCCCTAACAAGGGTAGGTGGTGTCTTCCCCTAGTCTTTTCTACCTATATTTGGGGTTTGATTCTTCCCACAGCAGTTAACATTCAGCTACACAGCATTTCCTTCCTCCAGCAGAGGCACACTTGGTATATCCGATTCTGTTTGTCTTGCCACATCCAAGTTGATTGCAGCTACCCATCCTCACCTACTTCCACCCACCATGGGTGGGTGCACTCCTTCTCCCCATGGGTGGATACTCTAGAACAGGGCCCACCGTACTATCAGAGGACACACAAAAAAAAGCAAGAAAACCTCACAGGCACCTACAGTTTGTCTGCAGAAAGCCTGACTACCTCACCAACAGCCAGAGTCACGCTCAATGCTTTGTAAGCAAGAACCACTGTGACAGGCTCTTCAGGCACACTGGTACCACACCAGACAGAGTCAAACACCAGTTCACTGAGCTCTGTGTCTTTTTTACTGTAATGACTTATAAGTCAGGTGACATATTCATGAGCTCCCTATCATGCCAGGCAATAAAGGAAGACAGGGCCATCTGATGCTGGTGGCAGGGACCTGGTTAAGCATCACAGTACAGCAGAGGTTTGCTCACTCCAGCATGACCAGCAACACACTTTCACTCTGGTGTGCTTGCTAAACATGGATTAGTGGTCTAAACTTAGCAGACCCTTGTTTGGGACCCAAACTAGCTGCTCATCAAAGTCTTCTTCTGAGCGGCAGAGAGCAAACAGAATTCTTCTGCAGCCTGGGGGTTTCAGAGACCATTGTTTTACTTCCCATTGCTCGGAGCAGAAACAGAACAATGCTGGCAATATAGCAGCATGACCACACACAAGACTAACCACATTCTTAGGTTACAGTTGTAGGCTAGAAAAGAGTTATCCTAACCCATTTAGATTTAAACATCCCCATGTAAGTCAATACAGGACGTGGCATTAGAATATGGAGCAGTTAAGATTTCAGTCCATCTTGAATAGCTGGCATAGCCTTCAGTGCCTTAAATGAAAAAGCTGTTTAGCACATTAGTCTATCTGGCCCTAAGTAATTTTACTGAAGTTTGATCACTTTACAAGTTTCCGCTCATATGTAAAAGAATGCAAGAACAGTCTTTGTAAGCTACCTTAAAGTCTCCCGTAACTTGGAACTCATAGTTCAGGCAAAGGCACTTTTTCATTAGACCAGCAGTCCAACTACTGAAACAGAAAGTCCTGAGGAGACCAAGCACCTTCCAAAGCTGAAGCCACCTCCAGCAAAGAGGTCCACTGCCCATCTATCAAAAATTATTTTCAAGGGGAAGGATTAAGTGTCATATTTCCAAGAAGCAGAAATCTGCTTCCAAGACACACTGGATATTTTCCAGAAAGCACTGTCTAGGGAAGTCACAGATAAGTGGCAGACAAAATGCAAGTGTATTTTGACTACCTCCTTATGATGTGTTAATAGAACACTGAGTGAGACAGAAGAACCCTTAAATGTACACAGGCTGAAAACATCAGTTTTTAAGGACCTAGCTCTAAGTGTTACAGGACATCACATTTACTGTTTTACAAGAGACTAGTTTTCCCTCTCAAAATGTATGGTTTGTTTTGTCACTCTTTAATGTATTAGCAGCAGAGGGAAGAAAGTTGGTTTTCAACTATTTTCCTAAAATGAGATTTCTGTTAGGTCCTCAGACTCACAGGTCATGATACTTTCACCTTAAGCACACTACAGACCACAGTGTGTGCATCAAGTACTTGGTCATTAACCAAAACCCTACCCAATGCACAGGTTAAGTTTGGTCAGTACTCCTGCAGCTAGGATATGCCACCACCAAACTCACCATGAGGCAAGTACCAACAGACCATGATTATAACCCCATCCTCTCCTCATCCATCTCCTTCCTGGCATAGCTTAACTCCCTGCAGACACTGCAGCAGGACACATCATCACCACAGAGACAAAAGTGCAAACAAATCACACAACAGTAGCAAGGCCAGCACTGGATCCTACTGCCATGGCAGCAGACATGCCACTGCCCATCCATTGACTTTCACTGCCACTTCACATCCTGCTGTTGTGAGGCAAGCCAGGTCAGCTCACTTACCTGGTGAAAGTGCAACCTGCCAGAGAAACCACATTTTTCAGTTTGCTCAATCTGACTGTAGCAGCCCAAGACTGCAGTTTTACTCAACAAGGAAGCTTGGCACCCATCCTGCCTGTACCAGTGACACAAGGCTGCTGGGTGAGCAGAGGCCATGAGAACACTGCCAACAGGTACTGAGCAGCAGAGTTTATACCTAGAACCTGCCGGCTGCAAGCTTGGGTGCAACTTGGTAGGTCTCACCCCAAAACCATTTGCCAGGCTTCAGCCACCCAACTCCTCTGTTTCTAAGCTACATCAGTTGACTCCTATAACCAGTTGCCAGGGTTTCTAGGGACAAGCTCAATGCCAAATTAGCTTCAACTTCCCTCCCTTCTCTGCTAAGCAATTTGTAGAGTCGATCAGCCCCTTCAGCCAAGAGCAAAGCCCTTGTGCTCTACATTCCTGGCATCCTACTCCTGATGCCTGTTATGCAGCATGCCACTCAGCACCCAGGAATTTGCAATTATCTCAGTCTAGCAGACAAGGAAAAAAACTAGACTTAACACTTGTTAACACTTGAGCAGCACAGCAGCCACCTCACGTTGAGCAGAAGGCTCCGTGAAGTCACCTGCTCCCACAGCAGCTTTTTCACAGTGTTCACTCCCATCTTTGCTGGATGGCACAAAGCACCTATATGCTTCATGGTCTTTTTTACAGTAGATCATACATGCAGTCAATTTTGCATTGAAGTGAAGACACTTCATGCCTAGAAGAAAAGCTTCCTGAAACTAACAAAAGACTTTGAGCAGAGACTAAACAAGGGGTAACAGCAGCAGGAGAGGTTGGGCTGCTAATGTGCATCCAGAAAGGGTTGTGGTCAAACACTGTGTATAGGCAGACTTTTTTTAAATAGACAAACATTGAATGCCAAAACCTTGCTACTGAAAAAGTTTTAAAATGTGGTTGTAGTACAGCAGCAGTAGCTGAGCCATAACACATGGCTTCCAAAATGTTCCTGGAAGTTAAATAATAACTGGAACAGGCACTGCATCCACTTCGAGGTCTGATGGCATTATTAATGCCAGAAATCCAGCAGGCGCAGCTGTCAGGTTTTCCCAGTTGATTTGACTCAGAGTTGGCCCTAAACACCCCAGGCCCTAAAGACCAACCTGGTCATAAAAGTTGTCCACCTAGAGCCTTTACTAGTTTTTTTTTTTTTCCACTTCAGCTCCAGAGTATGCAACAGCCCTGGTTTTGTTCAACAACACAAAAGAGACTAAACAGTAGAAACAAAAAGAAATCCTCAAGTTCTTCAGAACCTGCAGGGAAAAATACACCAGGGGCAGGTAGCGATTCCAGTGGACACTGCACCTGCAGGACAGGTGCTGAGGGCTTCAGCCCTTCAGCCCAGCAGAGCACTGCAAGGCTCACTCAGAATGTCTTTTTTGGAAAGGGCATTCAGAATGTTTTTTCA
Source organism: Leptocoma aspasia (assembly GCA_013399835.1). Classification (NCBI taxonomy): domain Eukaryota; kingdom Metazoa; phylum Chordata; class Aves; order Passeriformes; family Nectariniidae; genus Leptocoma; species Leptocoma aspasia. Next base: position 269,115 of record VXAX01003533.1, on the reverse strand, counting down.
GGACAGGCTCAGTTTATCCAGGACTGTACAGTAGGGCTCCTGTGCTACTCCTTGGCTCCAGCTCAGGTGGCAGAGCACTGATGGAGCTGTACACGCCTTCATGCAGAGGCTGGGATATGGCAAAAGCTTTAGCAGTCATACTCATTCCATTCTCTCAAAGCTTCAAGTTTTCTCAGGGTTTGGGTTTTTAAAAACTTATTTGGTTTTTTAATAACCAACACAAAGAAAGTAAGCTGTAAAACAAATAGACATGTCTTAAATGATTACAGATACCCTGCAGTTCAGCCTTTCCATGTAAAGGAGCTGTGCTGCTGCAGCAGCATTTCTAGAAAGGAAGTCACTGAAAGCCGGACCTGACTGCAGTAGCCTTGATCTCCCAAACCCATCACCCTCGGGAAGTTCCACAGACAAAGAGGAAGGCAGCTGGAGCAACAACATTTTTCTAGGGAAAACAATACAATAGGAGGGGAGTGCTGGCCTGGTGTTGGAGCTGGTCCAGCACCTGCCACAGAAAGGTGAGCTCTGATGTTAGCAAAAGCTCAGCCCAGGAATCAGCAGCTGCAATTCGAACCCCACTGAGTGCAAAGGGAATCCATCTCTAAGTAAATAATTAGCACCAGCTTCATTCCCAGCTGCAAGTACATTAGCTATTCTGCCCAGGGAGGACAATCAACCAGTCAGGACCAACAGCCCTCACTTCTTGTCCAAAGCTGCTTTTACACATTAGTAAAGAGGAAGAAGAGGGTACCCAGGTACAAGTTTCCAGAGAGGGCCAGGTCTCCCCCAAACTGGAAAAGTTTCTATTTTCTTGCAATTGTAGTTAAAGCCTTTGAAGAGAAACAGCTTTTACTTTGGCCAAGCATTTTAGACAACTGAGGAGAGCTACATTCACCCAAATGCAGCTGCAATTCATCGAGGCCAGAGTCATCAGGAAGCACTAGCTAGTCCGGCAAAGAACTAGAAAAGGCATTCACATTCCTTCCCAGAGATCTCTCAGGCATTCAAATTACTGCTTTACAGACTGCTTGTGGCCACACCTGAGCTATTCCCCAAACGGTCACCGAACGCATTCCTGAGGGATCATCCGCAGTCTGACGTGCAGCCTTCGTCTCCAAACCACCAGCTATCAACCAACTGCACGCTCCAGTATGGCACGGGTAGGCAAATCTCATGCCAGCCTGAGTGGCAGTAGCTCAAAGCACCCATTGCCTGGGTTTAGCAGGGTTCCTTGAACATTTTTCCTGCTATAACCTCCGCAGCAGAAAGATTGAGGAGAAAGTGCAATCCTATTCAAAAGCTGCAACTGTGCTTAGGCATCAGTGCTAATCTGAACACTGGCATCATCTACTGGGCTGTGGTGAGCAAAGTCTCCCTACTCTCCTATACTACCTACGGCTGCAGCTATTTCCGCACAGCTGTGAGTGTCTGGCTCCAGCACCCTGCCAGAGCCCAGGTACGCCCAGCTAGAGCCCCATCGTCCTGCCGCATACTCCTACCCGGCTGCTGGAGGGGTCAGTGCCTGGAGGAACTGGCTGCACAGGGGGAGAACACACTCTGGCACTAGATTTCTTCAGGAAACACCTGAAAGCAAAGCTTCACCTATGAAGTAGTGACCATGAAGGACGCTGAGGAGGACAAGAGCTCACTGCCACCCCAACAGCCGGGCTGTGGGGCAGCCCCACGGCACACACAGCTCTTTAAAGACAAAAGCAGCAGAAGCCTCTCCGCTTCCGAGCCCGCAGCCCCCCACTGCCCTGAGCCTCGTCACGGTTCCACCAGACAAAGATCCAGCGCAGGAAAAAACACAATAAAACGAGAAAACAACAAAACGGCCCGCCGGAGACGCACTCACCGATGGAGACCAGCTTGATGCTCTCCCGCTCCAGGAACTCGAGGGCCACTGAGACGTTCTCCAGCTGCATCTGGCGGAAGGTGGGCCGCTGGTGGTACTTGCGGTACATGCGCTTCTGGCTGAGCACCTCCAGCAGCGCGATCAGCCGCAGCCCGTCGCTCAAGTCATGCTGCAGGTTACCGATGCGCTTGTTGACGCAGCGCAGATGCTCGTTACACCAGCGGGTGAAGGTGTTCTGCTGGATCCGCTTCCAAGGCGCGTCCTCCGCCAGGTCCTTCTCGGTGGCGGGCATCTCGCCGTCGGGATCGGCCGCTCTCCGCGCGCCCTGACCCCGCGCCTGCGTGCTCATGGCCAGCCCCGCTCCGCCTCCTCGATCCGCTGCGCTCCGCCCGTGCCCCGCCCGGCCGCCTGCGGGGAGGGAGGGAAGAGAGTGAAGAGCGCGGAGCTCAGCAGAGGCCCCTCGCCTTTTCCTGCTCTCACCGCTACAGCCTCCCCCGCTGCCCGACCCGCCCGCTCTGCGCGGTCCCGCGCCGCCGCCCGGCCTTTATCCGCCGGGAGCGGCACGCCCTCCGCCGCATCAACCCCGCGCCCCTCCGCACCGGCCCGCGGGGGCCGGCCTGGCCTGGCCTGGGTTGGATTAGGCTCGGCCCGCCTGGCCTGGCAGAGCCCTAGATAGACCGGGGACCACCCTGGGCCGACACTCACCTGGCCGAGGGGCGGGGCGGGGCTGGGCGCGGCCGCCGTGCACGGGCAGGAGCGCAGCTGGCCTGGTGCTTGTGCCCGGCCGGGGTGCAGCTCCCCCGCCCCACAGACAAACGAAACCCGCAGTAGGAACAGGAGCGCAGCCCCCGACCCACACGCACACCCCCTCCACAGCCCCACTCAGGCGACACAGTCAGGCCGCCAGCCGTGTGACGGCGGTGGGTGGATGCAGCCACGGGTGGGTGACCTCTCGCCGGGCCTGCAGAGCTGTGTAGGGTGGCCGACGCTCTGGGCTGGTGGGATTCGATTCTGCACAGCCCGCGCGGGGAGAGGCTGAGGGTGCTCACACGGGATGAGATGTGGCAAAGGAATAGCAACCTCTGTGCCGACACACACGATTTTATGGGCCATTTGAAAATAATAGAAACTTCTAAAAGCAGTCAATTACGGTTCGAATTCCTAAGGGGTTCTTTGCTTTTTTCCCCCCACTTTTGTGACTGATTTCCTGGCGCGCCACTCCCTGCTGACATACAAGACTGTGACTTGCCGCTGACTCATTTGATGACAGCAGAATCAATAGAACTACTCCAGCTGCCTTCCTGCATACTGAATTTTTGCAGGTCGCCGAGCCATCTCACGACACTTAATGGGTCCCTGAAAACTGCGGTTGAGGTGTCCCTGCGTGTCCCTATCCCGAGGGAAGCCTGTGCCCACCCGCTCACCCTCTCTTAGGTCCAATCCAGCACGCACTTATGGTCTTGGCTTTGCTACCAAGAGCTGCTGCACTGATTCAAGCGAAGTGTATGCGTGTCTACCTATTTACATCAAGGCTGCCACTCTGAAAGGTGCAGGTGTCTGTCAGGAAAACAAATCCATTACAACACAGTCAATAAAGACTTAATTAATTAAATTACTATAGTCATTCTCAGCTAGAAATTTAGAATACAGATGTCCAATTATTTTCTTTCACAAGTGTTATTCTAATGCCTCCACTGAACCATCACACCATGGTTTCTCTCCAGTGACCTAATAGATCCTTCCCCCAGAATAATTTATATTAGATGCATTTGTTGACAATAAATTAAGAAAGAAGCAAATATAAAGGTGAGGTAAAGTGTGGGTTATGTCTAAACTTCCATTGTTCCCTAATCAGCACTGCCTCCTGTTTTAAAACTATCAAAGAAATCAGAGATCAGATTTAGTATACTGAAATGTTGAAGTGTATCTCATGGCACAGCAGCCACTGCCCTTTCCTCAAATTACTGAGCCAAGCAGCAGGAAGCTGCTTTTATTATTCAAATAAAAGCTGACATTAAGTGAGAGCTTTAATTTATAGAGCAAAACCAGTTACAGGGCATAGAGATGCTGCAGCCAAGGCAGGTTGTGCCTCTGTGAGCAGCTCTGTGCTGTCAGCGCAGGCTTGTCCAGTCCAGGGGAAGGCAGCCTGGAAACATGGAGCTGAGCCTTTTCTCAAGGACTTTTCTCCCATCATCCTATACTTCATCTTTTAATAGATACTAATTGCTTATTGACTTTGGCCTGGGCTGGGGCTCCTTAGCAACCATTCCACATCCGGATTAGCTGATTGCTTATAATATTTTAATTTCTGTTCCTTTTCACTGCCACACCTAGTAATGCACACTCTTCAATATCATTTTGTGTTTGTGCCATGCTGAAAGTTGAAGCTTCAGCCATTATTTTTTCTATAACAAAGGCAGTGAATAGAAATTACACAGGAAAAAGACAGAATTAGTATAAGGACCTCTATTTTTAACTTACGTATTTCATTAACATTTTTAATAAAAGTATTTTTTTCCATAGACCCAGCAAAGAAAATTTTCATCCCAATGATGTAGTGTGCAATGACATGCTCTGCACACATAAGGACAGCGGTTTCTTTGAGTGGTTTTCCACTATTCCTTCCATCCATCCATCCATCCATCCATCCATCCATCCATCCATCCATCCATCCATCCATCCATCCATCCATCCATCCATCCATCCATCCATCCCATCAGAAGCACTGAGGCACAAAACCAGACATGAAATGCTCAGCAAAGCTCTGGCACAGACATGCAAGCCCAGCTCACCCTGTCAGACTCAGGACAAGGGCAGTGGCAGAGTCGAGGCTGCTGCTGTTGGGACCGTGCACAGTTGGTGGGGTGCTGGTGGTCTGGATGCAGCAGCCCATGTCACAGCTACCCTTCCCTGCACATCACAGGGCTTTTGATCAGAATTCAGCCTTTTGCATCCTGACTGTTTTTTCATGGTTATTGGGAAACAAAGATTGCTTTATGGGAAGAGAATGAAAAAAGCAAAATAATTTCTGCTCTGAGGAACAGATCTTGTTTCGTTCTTTTCTTCCCAGTCACATGACCCCCACAGCTACGGTCTGATCAAGATTTCTGGTTGACGGGAAGGGAAGAGGGGCAGCCCCTGCCTGCACGGCACCCCATCGCCTGCACAGGTGACTGAGCTCAGGAGAGGGGCCCTGTCTGGGACCTGCCTAGCCACAAATGTGATATCCAGCTGTGGCAGCAACTGCAGGGCTGGGCATCGATGCCTGGTCTCATCTACCTTTGTACTGCTCTGTGATCGGATTCTTCTTGGGGTCACATTTGACCTGAAAAACTGTATTTCCTTTGAAATGAAGTTGGAAGACAGTTTAACACAAGTGAACCCATGTCTCAAGTTTCATCAGGAGACAGAGAAATAAAAACAAGCTAACCCATGAATCTGTACTTGCTGGAATACCATCTTGGTACTGTATATTATTACAAATGAACTAATGTATGCCTTGCAGAAATATTTTATGTGCATATTTACATGGGTAGATATTTGTGTGGATGTATGTATATAGGCAGAAAATGAGGGAGATACAAATACTGTGCTCTGGGGTGGATACTTTTTTCTTTTGATTTGTCCTGTATGACAAGGATCTTTCCATTCCATTCTTTATGTGCTTAATGCAGATACAAGGAAGGAAGAGCACTGTCATTGCTTTCTTGGTTCTCTTTAAGCAGTTGTAAAAACACAGCAATGATTTTTTTCCACTGTTTTAAAAATACTCTTCCTCTATGGTAATTAACTGCAAGGCTGAATTTAAAAAGACCCTATTTAATTCAGCAGCAGAGGGCTTCCTCTGCTGTATACTCACCATTTTATCATGGAACTGCTCAGAATATTTTGTGTTTGAAACCATAGTCTTGGCAAATAGAATAAACTGTAAGGGCAATTCATTATGGCACGTGCTATTTTTAGCAAAAAGTCGCTGCAGAATGTCTCTCAAACCAGAATATGGCATTAAGCTCTTTGGATTCACAGGGAGTTTCTTTGCTGGCAGGACTAAGAAAAATTAGGAGCACAGTTTAAACTGTAAAGGTAAATAAAAGTTGGCTGGCCTTTGCAGGTCTGTTGCTGCTCTTTTTGGGATCATTGACAATCCTTAATGGAAATTTAATCTCATTTATCATATTCTCGGGGGCCCTGGAATGTTACCATGGTGCTCCATGGTGGACACTTGCCATTAGTTTTTTGGAGCATACTAAGAGCAGAGGGAAATGGCAGTTCTAACACTGGTCGTTTCATTGAGGAAAAGTCTGTTGAAGCCTGGTTTTTTGCAAAAGCAGAAGGGTGTGGGGAGTGGCAGCATGGGCCCTCGCTGACATCAGTGAACAGCGCATGATGGGGTGACTAATGAAGTCAGGTTTGTTTCAGGGTAATCAACTTATCACAGTCTCATGTGATGATATATTCTTGGATTCCTCCAAGTCATGGGCCATACATGAGAGATCTCAGCCATTTGGGACACTGTACATGCTCTCTGCTTGATGCATTGTTCAGCAACAGCTTGCTTTGATTGTAAGAGTACAAGAATCAGAATTAATCTCAACTGTTAATCCAACATCTGCACACTTTGCTTAGAGCAGGAATCAGCTATGGCTGAGCATTCAGGCTGAGTCTTTGCAGGTAAAAGGACTTTTCTCTGCCCTGGAAGGTTCGTGCTTTAGTTATCACAACTCTGAGGATCTGTGCAACAGAAATGTCACCTTTTAAAGATTTCAGTGGTGCTGCTAATACACAAGGAGCAATGACATTTTTTTTCCCACACTACAACTAACTCCACACAAATGACTTTGAAGATGCATCATATCTCAGCAGAAATGTGTGGTGAAAAGCCAGCAGGATGCCTCCATCTTTTCCAAAGGTTTCTGTCAAAGTAGCAGCACACTGAAGGTTTGTACCCTGGGGCTGTCAAAACTTATGAGTTGTCAGGGCAAAGGCTTGGAGAAAGACTAACTGGGCCATGGGCTATAACACCTGGGTAGCTTTAGAAATTTATCAGGACATTTTAAATATTTATAATTTTTTTGGCACATAATAGCATTCTCCAAACACAGGACAGCATTGTGCATTAAAACAAAAGCCATGCATAACAAATGCCATAAAATAAATTATAGCACATTCAAACCAGTGAGCAGATGCTAATCCTCACATCCCCGCAGGGCAGCTCATCCACTAACCCAGCACCCAGCCCGTAATGCTAAAGATCCAGCAGCTGAGGCTCACAGTAGTTAAAAGTTTGCCTTTTCAGAAGCCACAGGCACCGTAACTCAAAGGGATTTCATGACTAAGTGACCATAAATGGCATTGCTGCGCAGTTGGCAGCACCAAGCCTGGCTCAGCATCACAGCCAGGTCCTCCCAGCCTCCTGTGTCAAAGGTTTCCAAACACACTGCACATTTTCTTCACCCGTTACCTATTTACCGGGTTCTGAAAGACAATAGAAGTGTTTCTTCTCAATTGATGAAGTAGTCATTAAACCTCTCCTTTTGTTACCATGATCTCTACCAAGTGAAGCCAAACCCAGACAAGCGGTTCAAGTCAAAGCATGAATCAAGTGGATTGCATCATATGGATTGCATTTTCCCTATTCAGCAGCTCTATGGAAGGCAAAGAAGCTCTGCATTATACAGATATTGGCTAGGACCTTTGATACAACTTGTTCTGAGTTTTTCCATCTTCAGTTTCCTCCTCTGTTATGCAAGGAAGACAGCAGTATGAGAGCCTGCAGCAGCAGTTCAGTCCAAATCAGACAGAGGGATGTCTTTAAGCAGAGAAATCTCTAGAAATATGCTGAAAATCATAACTTGTTCTAGAATTTGCATTGAAATTTATATTTGGAAAGTCTATTCAGGCAAAAGTTGCTTCTAGTAGCAGTTTTGTCTGGGGCAATTTTCATCTCTCTATGTCTGGAAGAACACGGTTTTACTTCTGCACAGAGTCCTTGCTGCAGTATATATGTGTCTATATATGTCTTGCTGCATTATATATGTATTCAGAAGCTGAAACTGGTGCCAAAAGCAGCCATCCATCTGGCAAGCATAGTGTTTTGCCAGAACTTGCAGTGCTGCTTTTGCCTTGGGTTCCAGGGAGACTCGCAGCTGGAATTTAAAGGTCTGGTTTTGACACAGGCTGTAAACAGCCCAAGAGCAAGGCTGTTTGTGCTTTTTGCTATCCTGAAATCAGAGGAGAAAACTAAACTGAAATCCATCTAGTACATACTGGAAGAGCAAGGACAGGGCATTCCCTGGGAGTGTCTCATGCAGGAATTCACCTAATTTATTTGTCCAAAATACCCTTGCTTCTTGTTCCCATGGAAATGTTATGAAGTTCATCTCTTTTTCTGACTGATAAACAGCTACAGGGTGTTTAATTTTGCTTCTGATGTATTAAGTTGATTTTAAATGAAAAAACACATACTAATAGCCATGTATAAGCATCTCTCTTTCCAAAATCCAAACAAAGTTGTGTCGGTACCTGAGGACAATGCCTGGGAGTGCAAATGTCCCCACGGCAGTGCCTGCTCTCAGCCAGAACCCCTCCACCCCCAGCACCAGGAATGCGGCAATGGCTGCGCTGTGGGTGTCCGAGCAAAACATAGCTTACCCAAATAAATGTGACTTGACATATCAAACATGAAGTTGAAAAATAATTTGAAATAGCAGCTCATTTTTAAAATAACTCAGGATCTGATTTCATGACCTGGGAAGTCAGATCCTATACAAACCCACACAATGCTCCAGTGTGCAGCTAATCAGGGCTTCCTGCCCCTAGCAGATACCGCAGGCACAGGCCTCATTAGACATTTTCTCTGCTTACTTCCAACCTTACTTACTGCTTGTGTTTACACTCAGGGTAACATGAGTTCTCTTCCTAAGAAGATACACACATTTTTCTCAGGGTTTGAATTTCTTTTTTTGTGCTTTTATTCTGTGAGCTGGAGTTTGCAGGAGTGACAGTGTAAAGTTGGAATTAAGCATCTCACATCTGATACAGCTAATGGACTGCACAGAATTCCAAGTGTTTCCCAGTTACTCTTCAGGAGCTGTTATAACCTGAGATACAGATGAATAGTTTTGTTTGACTTTAGAGGAGTAGCCAAGCTCCTCCTTGGGACAGCTGGATGTAGCATAGGAAGGAACGCTTTCCAGGAGAACAGTGTATATTTTTTAAACAAACCAAAACTCCTCTGTGTGACATAAACAAAATTGTTGACCTGTGTCCAGCCAAAGGGGGAGTTTGTTTGGCTCTCCTGGCACGCACCCCAGGATGCAGCAGTGGGGTGAGAATGCCAGCGCACAGAATGAGTGAAAACACAAAATCCCAGCTATTTCAGAGGAAAGGCATGACACTGTGGTACTCACTTCTACCGTCCCCACTGCAGTGGTCTCATGATGGCAAATAATCAACCCCAAAAGCACTTTTAAGTGGATTTGCTTTCTGCAAAAGGCTGAAGTCATGCTCCTTTCTCTTTTTAAAACATTCTTACAAAAATATTCCCAGACAGAAATCTTGCATAAAAGAAGCCTTAAGTCTACTGACTCATTTGAAAGCTGCTTTACTAGCCCCTACATGGGCTGATAAGCCTTGCCTGGTGCATGAGGACACAAGGGCTGTACATTGTTCTGCTGCTCAGCTCAGTGCAGTGCTGGCAGCCTGGGCTTGATCCAGCCAAGCAATTAGAGAATTTAACTTCCTCCATAAATGCTTGTAGGTGTGAGGCCACGTGTTTGGGGGCATTCCTCTACTTGAAAGGAATCTAAGGTTTTAAACATGTTGCAGAAGCAGAAGGAATGGCAGAGGCCTCTGTGGACAGCATCATATTGATTTGGGTGAGAATTAGGAATAATAAAAGGCAGAAGAAAAGCACTAGGACCTGGCCAGCAGTCACCCTTCCCCCTGCATAGCTGTTTGTCAGTTCTGCTATTAGTGAGTATATTGCAGCATAACAACGTCCTGCAGCTGAGCTCTGCCCAGCAACACCCTCCAAGAGGAAAGGCGGGTGTGCGGGTGCAAGAAGCACCACCAGGGGGAAAAAGGCAGGGTGTTGCCGCTGTCCCGGAACAAATGGAAGACACCGCCCCAGGGTGGGCAGGAGGAAGGTGGGGGTTTGGAAAACCCTGAGCTGTGTGTACCCTGCATGAACTAGGGGGCTGGGTGTCTGGGGACAACCCAGCAAGGGCTTGTCCAAAGAAACTGGAGTTCTCAGATGGGAGAAAACAGGGCAGGAAGAAAGATCACCCACGCTATGGCACAGTCAAGGCCTTACCAATTCCTAGGATCTTTGGCTGTATACTTTTCCTAAAAAATGTGAGATTCCCCTGGGGGGATCCTCACTCTTCTCTGGCTCAACCTTTGGCTTGTAGGGCAAAACCTGCAATTCCCAGGTTCCTGCTTTTCTCAAAATAATGATTCCTAGATTTTTTGAAGCAGGATCAAAATCACCAGCTTAAAAAAAATACTAGTGGGAGACAGTGGCATTAGAAAGGTGTTACTGATGGAGCTAGCTGGGCACCTAGCACCTCTTGCTCATTGTGTGCCTGGAAGTCCTGAAATGGGAGATAATATTGAGAATGAGCCCAGTCACAAGCTGTCTAATTGAAAAGGACCAAAAAGTAAAAATAGACCCTTTTCAATCAAGGGACTGTGTATTTCAAAGGGCAATTCAGCCACTGCAGCAGCTAGCACTGCACTTCACATCAGCCATCTGGTATGGCACTCCAAACAAGGAACCTTGTATTTTTAAGTATTGTTACTTCCCTATGGGTTAAAACACCAACCAAGAGCCTGGTATGACACAGAGGGGGAAAACCAGAGCCCTGGCAAGCCCAGTCCTACTAATCAGAGTGAGCAAGAGCCAAATGTAAAAGAGGAACAGGGTTGGGGCATGGTTTGAGAACCTTTTTTGAGGATGGTTGCTGTGCCTTAGTTCCAGCTGCCTCATTGCTGCAATAGTGGTTGTAGAGAAGGGGTAGGGAAGAGTGAGTTACAGATAGAGCAGCCCCAGGTAAGTACTTTATCTTTACAGCCCTGGTGATAACATGCTTTGCAGCAGGATGGGGGTGATCTGATCCAGTTGGGGCCAGTTGTGCTATGTGGAAGCCCCACAGGGGCCTGGCAGTGAGGATGTCACTAGTGCAGGGCTGCAGGAGTTCTGCAAAGCTCTGGGTTATCACCACTGCCCTCTCAGAGGCACTGGATGTTTGCACAGGCACAGCAGGGTGCCTCTGGGCCCTTGTTTGCTTTTGGCTTCTCTGAGGCTCAAGCCTGGGGAGGGAGATGGCAGCAGCTCCTTTAGGGGCCAGAAACAGCCCCCAAGATTGCAAGATGCACCAGGAGGGCCAGGTGCACCCACAAGAAGTTTCCTTCTCCTGCTCTCTGCACAGCAGTTGTCTTCTGGATATATGTTCTCTTTGTTGAGCTTTGTATGTAAAACTCTTCCTCTGTTCTGCACAGACTTTAGTTCCTCCAGCACAGCCATCGCTGGCTGGCAAGCAGCTGGTATGACTGTGTCGTAAAGCATGGGGCTGAGTGGGGCACATGCCAGCACACCTGTGTTATCTCCGTCAGCAGTAGGTGGGAAGACTCCACAGTGAAAGGCTTCGATCCTGTGGGAAAAGCACCAATCCGGCTGTTAACACACTGGTGCTGCTGGTGCTCAGCTGGCACAAGTACCGTGACACAGCCACAGCCCAGAGCCTGAGAGCTCCGTACAGACGGATGAGCCATTCCCCGTCCTGTGACAGGCTGGTTTGGCCCCACAGGAGCCTTCCTCCTGCTCCTTCGCCAGCCTTGGCAGCGGTGTGTTGAGTTTTCCACGGTTTTTTCACAGCAACTGCAAATTTTCCTTCTGCAAAGCAGAAATCCTCTCCCAGGTTCCTTGACAGCAGCAAAGTTCCAGTAGCGAAGTGGCAGGGGGTGATGAAGCAGTTGCAAACTGGTCAAGTACAACTGGAGAACGGCTTCGGTGTCTGAGGGGGGGCAGACCGGCTTCCCTTCCCGGCAGATCCAGCCGCTCTGACAGCTCCTAGGAACACTGATGAAGTGGGCAGGGGGTGCCTGCGAGCACAGCCCGGCTCCATGCCCGCGGCTCCATGCCCGCGGCTCCATGCCCGCGGCTCCATGCCCGCGGCTCCATGCCCGCGGCTCCATGCCCCTCAGGGCGAACCGCCCCCACAAAGCCCTTGGCACTGCTGCCCCCTGCCGGACCACGGAGCCCCGCCTGGCACGGCCCTCACGGCGGCCCCGCCGCTCCCGGTGCCGGACAAGCCCCAGCAAAACGCCTTATTGGTTTAATTTGATAAAAATCCCTACAAAAAAACCCCGCGGCGGTGAAATCATAGAGCCATAGAATCGCTTAGGCTGGAAAATCCCTCTAAGATCACCAAGTCCAACCATTGACTCAGCACTGCCAAGCCACCACTAACTCATGTCCCTCAGTGCCATAACTACATGGCTTTAATAGACCTCCAGAGATGCTGATTCCACCATGGACCTAGGCAGCCCATTCCAGTGCTTGACAGCGCTTCTGGAGAAGAAATTTTCCTTAATATCCAATCGAAACCTTCCTCTTGTCCTGTCACTTGTTACACCCGGAGAAGAGACTGACCCCGTCTGGCTACAATCTCCTTTCAGGTGTTGTAGAGTGATAAGGTCCCTCCTGCGCCTCCTTTTCTCCAGGCTAAACACCCCCAGCCAGTCCCAAGGAGACTTGTGCTCCAGCCCCTTCCCCAGCTCCTTGCCCTTCTCTGGACACACTCCAGCACCTCAATATCTTCTGTGTAGTGAGGAGCCCAAAACTGAACCCAGAATTTGAGCTGTGGCCTCAACAGTGCTCAGTACAGCGGGACAATCACTGCCCTGGTCCTGCTGGCCACACTATTGCTGATACACTGGCCTTCTTGGCCACCTGGGCACACACTGGCTCATGTTCAGCTGCTGTCAACCAACATCCCCAGATCCTTTTCCAATGTGCAACTTTCCAGCCACTCTGCCCCAAAATCACACAAAGCCTGCACAGCCGATGGGTTCATTCACACTCCCTAGGCCTTGAGAACCACAGTGATGGGGTGGGAGCAGGGAAGGGGCTGTGCTGCCCCTGCTGCGGCCTGGGAGTATCTTCTCATGCCGCAGGAATGTGATTATGTCATGGCGAGTCCCCCACACGCCCCGCTGCTGCCTCCCAGCCCGCTGCCGGCTGACAGCTCTGGGAAGCATCGTTACTGCTGAAATGGAGGCATAAATTTCTGCTGGCAGGGCTCCTGGCTCTAAAAATTTGTAAGCCCTAACAACCACTCACTGCGACAAAGTTACTCCGACATTTCCCATGGTCCTGATCCCATCCCTCAGAGATGGGGGCAGGAAGAGGGGGAAAAGGTTTTTAAAACTTTTCATTTTCCTTATGTAGTTGAGCGTTACCGGGGGCGATATTTCTGCCTGTGCATGAATTCTTCCTGCTGAACTCATGGGGCATGACGCACCCACAGGAGGGGAGAGCATGCCCAAGACAAGAGTGGCTGAAGTACACTCCTGCTGAGCTACTCTTTCTGAGGATTTGTATTTCTTTTTCCAGCCGAAGAGTTTTATTATTACAGAAAGAACATGAGATTTTTATGAGCGATTTTACAAATTAGTTTCTCAAATTGTTTGCAGCAGCACAAGAAATGTTGCAGTCATTAAAGTTCATGGAAAGTATCAAATGCTCCATCACCGCAAAGCTTTTCTTTGTGCAACGGAAACAAAGCAAAGTCGCCCCTGGCATGCTTAGACGTCTGACTCAGAAATGCTGCTTATCACCTCTCCACCATAGCATATAGCAACTCATCCTGCCCTTGTGCACATTACTAGAATGAGCCTGGAGCTGAACCAGCACAAACCCAGCTACAAACATGAGTTTAAAAACAAACAACTAATTATTTCCATTCACCTCATTTAATTTGGGCTCATGCAGAAATGCTGTTCATCCAATAGTCCAAAATATGTCACGTATTAGGAGCTAAAGAGTCCAACCCTATGAATGAGTCATCACCCAGTGGATGAAATCCCATATCTTCATGGCTGCTCATAAATAAGACAAGCTCAACTTTATAGTAAATCATAAGTAAACAATGAACTATATGAAAATCAGACTCAGCTGTGTTATAACTGCATGGGCACAGTGCCCACACAGAAATGAAAAGCGAATGTGATACCATCACTGTTTGGCTTTGGAGACTGAATTTGGGACTGAGACTCTGAAGAGGGGTTTTAATGTGTATAGTAGGGCAGTTGGACATCCAGGCCTTTGAGGCCACTTCAGATGCCTGTTTGCAATAAATAACACATTATCCTGGCCATTAGCACTTCTGAACCTCAGATTCCAGTGGGCAGATTTTCTTAAATTATCATCTGGTATCTTCTTGCAACAGCCCAAAATCTCCAGGCAGCGCTGTTGTATTCTTGCAGCCTGCTCCTTCATCAGTGCTCTCTCCTAGAGCAAAACGAAGGGCAGCAAAAAGCTGCTCCTTCACCCTCAGATGAGCATTGGTACATCCTGTGCATCCCTCACTACCATACCTGAGTGCTGGGCTGTATTCACAGAGCTGGCTGGAGTTTTTGGTTTAGTAACTATTTGAACCAGTGTTGTGAGAGAAGGCACAAAATAGCAGAAAGTATTGATCAGCCTGTATCTTGTTATAAAATTAAGAGCATATAAAACACAGTATTGAAATAACTGGAAGCCTGACCACACTGCAGATAGCCCAGCAGAAGAGAAGGTGTGTTGACGGCACTGAGAAAGACTCTGGCACATGGTCATGACGGGATCCTTCTGAAGCAGGGGCAGCTGAAGCCACCTCCAAGTTTGAGCTCCATTGCACCCCAGGGCCCTGGCCACAAGCAGCTCATGGGCCTGCAGTCAGTTTTGCAGGGGCATTTACTCCAATTAAAAAACATCTTTCTGCTCCTGAGAAAGAGACATGTTTTGCTATCTTGTCAAAGACTCTGGGAAATGTCTTATAATTTCCTATTTGTATTCAGGTTAATGGTGCCAGTGGGATACAAAGAAGATCACAGGAAGCAAATACTTTGAATTTTAGGGAAATCCAGGAAGTAGTTGAATGTGCTAGAGGATAAACAAGGTTGACAATCTCAAAGGATATTTTTTCATTATACTGACACTGTGCAGGCAACCATTAACGGCAGAGCTGCTATCGCCTGAAGAAAGTGCTCCAGGGATAAATGCCTGACAGAGAAGCCAGGTTTGAAGTCTTCCAGATCTGCATGGGCTTCATGGTACACTCTGAAGTGGAGATGTCCTGCTGCACCCTCACCATAGCCCTCTCCTCTCAAATACAGTAGAGCAGCTCAGGCTGCCTTGCAGATAGCAGTGAGGCCAAGACAGTAGCTGTCTGGCTATAGGAAGGGAAGAGACCAAAGCAGCTTTTCCCTGAGAGAGCAAAGCTCCAGCATCTGCCAAAGTACACAAGGACACAGACCGCCTTGTGGCTGTCCCTGCAGAACAGGGGCTGGGGCAGATGAGGATATCCGTTCTACACTGATGTGTCCAGACACGGGGGAGGGCTTTGAGATGTGTCACAAGAATGAAAGCCCAGAAGAGGCCCAAGTCTGGTCACAGGCACTTGGTCCATCCCAAGGGATGCAGGGTCTCATGCTGGGAATGGGGCCTGGCTCCCTTCCTCCTTCCTGCCCCAACACGACTGCATTTCTCTAAAAGGCTGAGAACAGTTGTGCCCTCTCAGGATTCCACAGATGATTTACAAGTCCTCTCAGGAGACCTCCAAAGAGCTCCTCTGGTTCCCTGCCTTCCTGATGGCCCTTGACCCAAGTGGCTCAGAGCAGGCTGGGCAGTACCACAGCCTCAGCTCAGGCTTTTCTCCAAAAAAGATGCTCTGGTCAGGGAAATAGTTTCATTTTCTCAACCCTTCATACAGTTGTAACAGGGCAAAGCACAGATAATATCCAGCCAGAGACGTGACTGCACAAGCCCAGATCACTACTTGCTGTCCAAGTGGAGATCCTCTGTATACATTTTATTTTTAACACTGGAAAATTATTGTACTTTAATAAAGTTCTGTAAATGAATGAATAATTTCCACAAGGAAAGAATGTTAAACTTGCATTGGCACAACATTACTTCTAATCAAGTGATCTTCATAATTCTCCAGAACAAGCAAAACTTCATATTTTCCATATGTAACCATCTTTGTCACCCAAAGTACTTTGTATTCAATAAAAATACCCGCTTTCATTAAAGAAAAAAACCCTTTTGGTGCACAGATTTTCTGGCATTGCACATCTCTAGTTCACTCACTCAACATGTTTAGAATTAAATCACAAAACCTTAACTCACCCTCTAATGATCTGTTTGTTTCCAGATTCATATTCCCACAATATGTTTGCTGACAGCAGTTGGGCTCTTTGACAAAAGTCAAGAAATTTTTCTAACAATGTATATTTGCTTCGTTCTGGTGAATTACAGGGGAAGGGTGCAGGCTGTACAAGCTGTCACCAGTAATGTGACTGTAAGACCAAGTGTAATTTATTTAGTACAAGCTAAATGTTTACACTAAGTGTTCTTTGTTCCGAACATTATCACTTCAACATTGAGCTTTTTATGAAGAGAGTTGTGAGAAAGGTTGAGCCCTGTTTTGAAAGGATTTTTAAATTTAGCATCACTATGACTTGGAGCCAAAACCCTGATGCATACAGTTCTCAGGAGAATGATGGCAAAAAGCTGCTTCTCTTGGTTTCAGGCGCATCTAAAATGTTCTTTTTGACTTTGTAGTATGTGTTAGAACTGAATAAGAGCAAACCAATTCTTGAAAGGATATGTTGTTTCAAAATAAATCCAAAATTTTACACTCCAAATAATGTTCAATGTAGTACTTTGATATTATTGCACCTTATCCCTTTCTCGCACTCTTAAAATAATATCTTCAAATTCATATCGATTTCACAAAGCATTTTGACCTCAACAGAAACAAAACACACTGGGATGAAATCTGGTCCTACCAATATTCCTCAGCCTTTCTCACCTACCCACTGATGGATGGGGTCTGGAAGGTGTCCCCACCTTGGTGTCCACACACAGCTGCACTTCAAGCAACAGTGACAAGCAGCCCTTCTTTAATAAACCGTTAACACCAGTTTATTAAACCGGTGATAAAGCAAAACTAAGTCTGTGACCTGGAGAGCCCAGGATATTACATCTTTTAAAAGTCAAGTGGAAGTTACTCTGTCAGAAGGGTATTGGACTTTGTCAGCAGCATGAATAATCTCATTCCATATAAACACACTTGAAAACTGAATCCCAGTGTGGTATTTGCTACTCAGAAAAGACAACAAGAAAAAGGAGAGAGGCAAGGTGGATGATGACTATGGCACAGGAAACCCACCTTGTAGTGAAGGGCTTTCGGATCCTGATCTATTGCTGAGAAGGTCAAGGCCAGATGTGGTCGTGAGCTGCAGCACCTGCATGGAGAGAGCAACATCAGAGATGAGGGGTTTCCATTTCCCAGGGGAAAAGTGACCCATGGCAGAAAGCTGCAGCTAAGCAGGCACACACTAGGGAAATATATGCTCAAATAGGAGTAACTTCACCTTGTGAACTGTACCCTTAACTATCTCTTACAGTAGATCCTCCACCTCTCATATGGAAGGAAGAATCAGTGTCAGATTTTTCTATAAAACACATATAATTTAAATAGGAACAGTTGAAGGCAGTTGTCCCACCTTACATACTGTACTTCATCCTAGTTCCTGTTTTCTTGAGAGCAATTCATCCTATGAACAGTGCTTCCAAGTTTTACTCCTAGAAAGCATTAACATCTTAGTATTACTTCCATTTCTACAGCAACTAGAACTATCCTTGTTTGCTCATTGAAAAATACTTTAGACACAACAAATACAATACCTCTGCATTTATCTGAAGAAAGGAAATCCTTTCTGCAGACTCCCCTTTGGTCCCTGCTGAGTTGCCAACTCCAAAGCCTGCAGAGTGCCCAGCAGCATGCAAGGGTGTTTCTCTGGAGTGTGAACTCTCCAACAGATAACAGCTTTATGGCACAGGCATTGTTCTCTACCAGTACCCTGTTTTCACTGGTATTTAATGAATAGGCTTTCAACTGCAAAAACACAGGCTGAGATCAAGAAGGCAAATGACCTTTGTGCTTGTGATTGCATGTTCAAGTAGTTACAGTTATTTTCCTCATTAACATATAGGAATCCCTTTTATGTTAACACACTTTATTTAATTTTAATAGGCTTTTTGTTGTATTTAAAAATCTAGAGGAAAACCGAAAAAAAAGTCCCATTGTTCTCCCACATGTTTGTTTTCACTACAACTACTAAGAGGAAAAGCCCTTTACAAAAACAGGATACAGCAGACTTCTTTAAGCTGTGTACCCCCCGCCCGCACACCCGAACACTCTGGGGATGGCTGCAGTGGTAATCGAGAGTCCATAGAAAGTCAACAGTGATTGAAAAATATCAATGGGAGTTTTATTATCCACTTGAATGAGAGTAGTATCAAATCCCTGCTGAATAAACCTCACAAGCCTGGGCAGGTTCTGCTCTCCTCGGACAAATTACCCCCTGCCTTAGGACATTTTCTCTGTGGCATCAATTATAGAGAGAGGGGCAGACCCCACCATTGTGGAAAGGCGTTAAGTCAATGACAAAAGCCATAGCATCCAGCATCACTTCCCAGCAGTCCTAAGAGACAAATCACCAGGGAACCATGTGATGTCACCTACATCAGGTGCTGCCTGGCCCCAAGAGATGCTCCAGATCCCCCATGGATCTTACTGAGCAGCCACAGGCTGTCTCTGGGGTGCCCTCAGGAGTGGCGCTCCCCACTGCATTTCTGCTAATGACTTTTCAGAGCTCCTTAATGTATCCCATGGCCTCCTTTCCCCCCTCTTTGATTATTGCTTCCCCTGATTTGGACATTCCCCTGATTTGGATTTTTGGACAGTCAGCAGAGGGGTTCCTGGCTGTGCCAGCAGCCCTCAGGAAAGGCCATAGCTGAGGCAGAGGAACTCGTAAGCTGCACTCGCTGCAAAGCACATTCCTGTGGGCTGTTGTTAAGAAGATAATAAAAATTGCTGTTTTCTTTCTCCCCACACGTTAGCATTTGGAAGAGTTCATACTTACAAAGAATAACACTGACTTGTTCTCCGTGATACGGAAGAATAAATCAAATGCAATTACCAGGAGACCTGCATTTCTATAATCAAGAGCATCATCTCTGGCCAGAAAGTACCTTGGGGGAATCGAGTTCTAGAGACTGGGAGGCCAGTAAAGAGCAATTTGAGCTTTTCTGACTGAAATGTGGTGATTGCACTTCCATTCGCCTGGGCACAAACTATCACTTAGCAGCCTGGCAACCTCCTTCAAACACCATCCCAAGAGCATTTCAGTTTTAAAAAAATCCTCAAATTTTAGGGAAATATGTCTTCTCATTTCTTTCTAAGGAAAAACATAAAATGCCATACGGATTGAGGATATCCTTGCAGTGAAGGGAACAGCATACTATTTTGGTTTTAGTTTTTATAGGATTGTGGTTCTACTTGTTTTTCTATTAACTATATTAAGTAAGCCTTGTTTCTTCACCAGAAATTATGATGACTTTTGATTTAGTTTTATGCTTTCTGAAGAAGAGAGTTCTATCATGTAAAATTATTACATTACAATGTAAATTATATGAGAAATGTTTATGCAAATCCTTAGGTAAAACAATACCACTTTATTACTGCAATATAAACTTTCAGATTACTGACACTGTCTTTGAACCAGAGAGTCTGCTACGGCTCAATAAACTGAAGAGCCAGGGAGACAACTCGCACAACAGGCTGTGCCTGATACTACTTAGAATCAGACCACACTGTTTTCAGTTCAAGGGGAAAAACCCACAATTTCCACTTATATCAAAATCTTCCATTGTTTAGAAACTGTAAACTGACTGGCTTCTTTTTGCATTTTTTGGTAAATCTCTGACCATCATCAGAGGACAGGATTAAATAATGCAGCTGTCATTCCTTCCTCATCAGGGAGAAATAAACCCACAGTGTCCTCCCTTGCTGCAGGCAAGGAGGTCAACTACAAAACTATGCTTTTCCCAAACTCTCGGTATCTGCTGACTGGGTGTCCCAAAAGACAAGAAATCACAATTCTCCAGGCAGTGTCGGGACAAGCTCACTTTGAGCAACTCCTTTGCTGAAAGCAGAACAGGGACAGCTATCCGGGCACTCCCTCTATCCCACGGACCCTCACTCCCTGCCATCGCCTTCCAGCCCCAGCCCCGGGGTCCCGCCGGAGCCGAGGGCAGGTCCCACATGGTGCCCAGCCGCGCCGCCCCTCGCACCTACCGTCCACTGCTCCCCGCGGCCCCACCACGCCGATGGATGGATGGATGGAACTGCCGGGCTTGGCTGGGAGCTGCTGCTGTCCCAGCAGCGGGAGGTCACCAGGCTGCTAGTCTGATCTTCAGTTCGCTTTCCATCTGTAAAGTTTAACTCCTTCACGCCCTGAAAGGCACAATATCAGCAAATACTACAGCACTCTGCTCGTCCCTTGCCAGGGACTCCGGGCACACCCTTGTTCCAGGCTGCTGAGAACAAGGACATACACCTGAGAGAAACCAGGATCTGGGGGGTCGGCACGGGCAGTTTTGCTCTGAGACTTGGGGGTGAATATGATGCCAAGAAGTCTTCAATGAGATATTCCTTTAACAACGTACACTCCTAAGCCCTGTCCTGAAGTCTCCTGTATTCCCACACATTCCTGTGGCTGCTGAATCCCTGCCGGGGACCCCAGGGGCTTATGCTTTGGAAGGGAAGGGGAAAACCTTTGACAGCACTTTTTTCCCCGTCTCACCAAGCCCCCGGGAAATTGAAGAGAGTGGAAATTGCTTCTGGCAGAGGAGATACCCAGATCTGAAAGAGCACACTGGGAAGGGGCCCCAGAAAATCCCAGCCCCATCCCTGCTGCCAGGAAACACCAGCCAGCCCTAGCCTGGCCATAACCATCCCTGGGCACCCATGTCCCTCCTTGCTTTGATCAGAGAGGGGTTCCTGGTGATGGGCTTTTGTAGTCCAGCTCAAGATGCCTGTGCAAGAGCATGAGTAAGAAGTTGTCTCTGCTTTGCCCTTGCAGCCCACTGAGTTTCCAGCTCTCTGCACACCAGCCCTAGGCCCTGTACATGGTACTACCAAAATTTATAGGACAGAGTAGTGGCAGCCATCAGGAGCTCCAACTGCTGCTTTTTCCAGCAAGATGTTTAAAATGGTTACATGATGATGTCAACTCTGACCTCCATGTTCCTCTTGCGCTCCTCTGCTGTGTGACTGTTGAGCAATGGAAACACTTTCTGGGTTTCAAAGCACTGAGTCCTGTCCCCCATCCCTGGCTATGGGCTCACACTCACCTTCAGCCACCAAACTATTCTTCTGCAGCCTGTTCAGGTCTGGCAGATGGGAAGTTGTAGACTCCTGCCTCCCCCAGAGATTAAGCTAAATCTGGCCCTGTGCAAGGCTTCTTCAAACACCACTTACTAAAAAATAAAATAAAATCATGGCTCAGTACAAAAGCCCACTCTCACTGCCACATACAGGCTGCCCTCTTTCCCAGCTGTGGTGGCAGTCACAGGAAAGGGACAGATATGAACTTACCATCCTTCTCCAAAGGAGGATATGCCAGGCAGGCAGGCTGCAGGATGTCACAGGGAAGGCCACACGTGGCAGGGACAGGAGCATTTCATGGGGCCAGCAGGAAGGCAGCAGGTCTAAGCTGTGTTGGAGGTTTTCTACCCAGGGTGTTGCAGTGCCCTGTGGTCACAGCACTCACTGGCCCAGGTGCTCTGGCACTCGCCATGCTGAGCCCAGCTGCTGCCCACCCCTGCTCAACCTCTGTGTCCTTCATGGTGCACCAGCCCATGCATCTGCAGGAACCCATAGAGGTCCTCCCTACTGGTGACAAAATGCTCACAGCAAACAACCAACACAAGACTCCTGCAACCCACGGCTCCGATGACAGCACATCCCACCCTGTAGCCAGGCTTCACTTTGTGAGCTGCCCAGGCACAGACTTTGCTGAGACCCTTAAGTCAATCCAATGCATTTTAGCCAAATATAAATAACATGACCCTCAGGCAGTCTCTCCAGAGAGGGTGCACCTGGCAGAGTCTCCTCCTATCTCAAAAGTGATTCCCAAAGGACCATCAGTGCATAACACAGCCAGATCCCTTCAGCTCCCATGTGTTGTAGGCAACGCAGCTTGTGGTAATTGGGAGTGGGTCTGCAGGCGAGCCTCATCCCTAATGGGCTACAGCTGTGTCAGACAGGTGATTAGCATTGAAGGTGATGAGACATGGAGTGCTGAGTAGTAACCAATTACAAAAGGGTAGAGAGGACACACAGGTGGAATGCACATAAGATCAGGAGTATAAAATGTTATACTGAGGAACAATGAAGAGTAAATGTTTGAAGCATTCTTTGGTGTTGGTTGTGTCTCCACTGTTGCTCTGATACCCACGCACTGTGAGTTATGCAAAAGGTGACTTTTGTCCACAATAATAGGAGCTGAGGGAGGGAGGGAGAGGAGAGGTGCCCCCTTGCCTTTTTTCCGCAGAGCAGGAGGCTGTGACTGCAGTGACATGTGGAATCCCTGAGGCTGCACCACTGATAGGGCATGAGAT
Organism: Leptocoma aspasia; assembly: GCA_013399835.1. Lineage (NCBI taxonomy): Eukaryota > Metazoa > Chordata > Aves > Passeriformes > Nectariniidae > Leptocoma > Leptocoma aspasia. Next base: position 246,523 of record VXAX01003533.1, on the reverse strand, counting down.
GGTGGCTGACACATAATCTCCATGCAGACACCCTTATCAAGGGGTTGCAGCTTTTCATTCAACCCCGAGATCAGCAAAAACTAACATTTAAGATAATTTTCCAAACCTTGCTCTGGAGGGAGGACAGCTTTGGGGCTTTTGATTTCAGGTATGAAAAATGTAATTATGGATAATGATGCCTCTTGCTGTAACCCAAGCAAAAAACCCTTCTGTGTTTCATGGCTGGTCCCTGTGCCCTAAAGTAAAAGAGGGTTTCTGCTTTCATTACAAAACATATTTGTATTTCAACCTGTAAGGCCTTCTCATCTGGGAGCTGTCTAGTGGCCAGCAGTCTCTCCTGCATCTGGTGTTACTTAGCCAGCAATTTTTCTTCTGTGTTGCCTGGGGGCCAAAGTATTCCCCAAAAGGCAAAACACGGGTTAAAATTGTTTAGAGAACAAAACTCTCTTAGAACGTTTTATTGGAGTCTGGGGAAATTACTTCTAAAATACATACACATAATATTAGCAGCAATAATAGAGTTTTTAAAAGTTCACTGTAAAAGTAATGATGTTTCAGATGGGAGCCAGCATTTCAAGCCCATCTGTATGGAGATGACATCAGACACACTGCTTATGTTTCCACTTTTGGTTGTGTGAAGGAAAATACGCTGCTACACGTACTTACCTTTAGCTAGTGTGTTTGCTTAACTTGGTTTGATCGGGTAACTGCTTGAACTCAGAAAGCTTCACTTTCACAGAAAGCAAAACCTGTTTTATTTTTTCATTTACAGGCTTCTCAGCTTGTATCAAAACCACTCCTCTCAATCCTTGCTGGGTTCTGCCACTATAACACTTAAATCTACTATTCTATTTAAATTATTATAAGGTGACAAATTAATCAAGGACATGGTAAATGCGAGACCTGTCACAGCAGACATCTCACAGGTTACATTGCAGATGTTTAGGCTCACCTGGTTGATATCAACCTTCCATCTTCCCTGACAGTTCAGTGAGGGGTGGCAGTGGCAGGTGACCCTGCCCTCCCCTAGGGCAAGGCAGCTGCAGCACTTGGGCCGCAGCCCTTCCCGGTGTCAGGTAAGCAGCTGCATTAAATGCTGGTGACTTCCCGGCTGAAAATAGAGAGGGCAGGTTATTCCATGTGCCTCTCTTGTGAGCAGGAGCCAGGTCTCATTTCTCACCTGCCTGTGAGCAGGAGCCCAGTGTGCTGTGGGCAGTTGTGGGGACAGTTCAATGAGGTGCAGTCCCTGCTGATTTGGACCCTGCCTAGGATGCACTGGGTCCAAGCACATTATACATTGCTTTGAACTAAGGATACTTGTCACATTTTCTGCCAGGAATGGGAACTCCTGAGGACTGTTCCCATCTGCAGAAAGATGCCATCACCTGCAGTACAGAGACAGGCAGTGAGGAGGGGATCTGCTGGCATGCACACTCTAAAGCCAGTCTGAGATTTCCACATCGTCTTAAAGAAAGGGTAAAAAAATCTAAGTGATAAGAAGAGAACAATGAAATCTGAGTAAACAGCACTAATGGATGTTTCCTAATTCCTTAAGCTCCCTCCTATGTTTATAAATGAAAGAGAAACATCCAGACATTTCTAGTATGAGATCTCATTTCTTTTTTAATCAGAAATGCCCTGAATACTTCTCAGTTTCTGTTTTCAGATGTTGCCTTCTCATAGAAATGGACTTTAGACCACCTAAAGCATTCATCTTTTTATTAAAAATACATATTTTCATTTAAAATTACATTGGGATTTCATTATTATTCCAATTCTATGGGTTTTGGGTTTTTTTTGACATGGGTACAAGCATTTTTCTAAACTGAAAGAAACCCTTCTCAGAGGGGGGTGGAGATATGAAATATTTTTAAGATGTAGTTTTCTTTGATTTCCAAATAATTTTATTCCAGTGCTAGAAAGCTGCAGAAAATAATCCCAGTGAGAGGAATAACCAAGAGCCAGGTTATTCCTAAGGTTCCAAGACCCTTTCAAGTTAGTCTGAAAACCTCATTGTTAATCAAAATAATTGCATGAGAACCAATCAGGAAATCCTGAAACATTCAGAATGAAACCTTGTCATTACAAATTCACCATCATGGCTAAAAAACAGATTATCTCTGTCAAAAGCTGTGGGAAAGTTTGCTTTGTAGCAGTAGGGGCAGAAGTAAATATTTGCCCAATCTGTTTTGTTTATCCTAAAAACATATATACATGTACAGAGTTTCAATTAAACACTATTTTCTTTTTCCCCCATGTGTACATCATTTGAACTGCCCGTGTGAGGAGCTTTTAAAGTATCTCTCCCAGGAGTCAGGAGATGGCTCCGTGCCAGAGCCTTACTCAGACCATTACGCCATGGCAGGGCAGGTCAGATTGCTTTGAATTTTAAGCCTCATTTCTTTGGTCTCACCTCTGAGTCCATTTAAACATAGCTGGCCCCTTGCTGTAATTAAAGCAATCTAAAGCAGATGCACAAAGTGCCACTGAAAACATACCCACAGACGTGTTGGTTTTGCTGGTAAATGCCACAACTTCCCAAGGCTGGTGATCGTGGGGAGCAGGTGCAGGAGGAAGGGGTTCAGGTGTGGGCGGGGTCTGTTTCACCAACATGCAGACTCCCCAAGTTACTGTATTTAAACCACTTAAGAAATTGCATGTTTTCTTGAGGAAGAGCGGTGCTTGGGATGTCTGAGTTGGTGGAAGAGCTTGAGGGGACAGCAGGACAGACCAAGAGTTCAAAATAGCTGTTTTACTGCCCTGTGGGGGTCATGAGCCCCTCTTGTACCTACCCCAGAACCCTCCATGTTGACACTGCTTTTGCAGGGACACAGTCAGAGATACAAATGTGAAGGGTCTCCAGTCTAGGCTGTCCTTTGCAACAGCTGTTTGCAAAGTTAGTTTCAAAACACTCTGTTTTGAAAATGAGGTCCACACTTATAAACATGACATTTAAAAATGCAGTCATAAGAAAAAAAGGCTAAGAATAAAAGGAAAAAAGTTCCAGCCAGGGGTTGAACACTCTGAATCCTTTTGGCTGTGGCAACAGTGTTCAAACAGGTGAACAGGGAATTAAAACAAAGGCTGGAGAAAAAACAAATGGTGACCACATTTCAAAACACCTGCTGGAAGTGACTGCAGCAAAAAATCATTCAGAACATTTTGGAAAATACCTGAATGACGCCCATAATCCACCACTGCTGCTGAAGGCACTGGAGACCTCCAGGCACTGCACCCTGGGACCCCACCAGAGCATCCACTGGCATGCTGGTCCCACTGGCATCACATGAAAGTGCAACAATCCTCTGTGAGGTATTAAGATAATTTCAAAATCTCTTCTTGCATGAAAAAACTCACAGCAAAACAAAAGTACAGCTTATTTTGTCCAGATTTAGTAAGTCTTAGATCTTCATTGTCTCAAGAGATCAGGGTCCTGGTGCTTCTCCCACCCAAGTCATTGGGAATGCTGCCACAGGCTCCAGACAGCAACCAGACCTTATCCTACAGGCTGCCCTGTCGAGCTGACACCTTTTCATTTCCCAGCACCTCTGGCAGCAATAGATTTCCCAGATCTGGACAGTCTCGAGGCAGAGCAGTGGGACAGACACCAGCCTCCTGTGGCTGCACAGGCAGGCGATGACGCTCAGTCACGATGGCTGCAGGTCCCCCCATGCTCAACCCCCAGACCTGCTGCTAAACAAACCTGTGCCAGGATCCCTGTGGTGGAGGATGAGCTGGAGGGGGCACCTGGATGCCCTGAGCCCTCCAGGCCTGTGGTTGGGGCTTCTCTTCCCCGGCCACGAGTCAACAGTGCAGGTGAGAGACGTGTCCTAGGAATGAAAATTCTGGCATTTTGGCCCTGCTCTCCCAGCTCTCCCTCCAGATCCTTGCAGTGCAGTGAGAGGCTATCTCACCTCAGAGTGCTGAAGCCAGAACTGCACATAAATTTGCCCTTAAACACCACCACTTCCATGTGAGGAAGACAAGTGGTTTGCCACAATGCTCTATTTCAGAGTAAGAACTGCTTGCTACAGCTACAGCTGGTCCCCTGCATGGCTGGATTTAATTTTCAATCAATTTCCGTTGGATGTAGCAACAAACCTTTGTAACATCATGGAAACAGACACATCCTGTGTGCATCCCTTACCAGGACCATAATTTCTGGTGTCCTGAGGTTGTCCTGTGCAGGACCAGGAGCTGGGCTCAATGTGTCCCTTCCAAGTAATGACATTCTATGATCCTATGACCAGGAGCACTTTCCAGCCACCCTCCCTGGTGTGCTGCAGCACCTCACTGCCATCACAGGTCAGTGCTGGTGACCCATCAAAGCCGAATGACAGCTCTGACTGGCTGTTTATGCCTCCACGTACACAGACATGGGTCTGCCCAGGTGAACGGGCAGAGCAGGCACAGCTGCCAACCAGGCAGCTTTGTCATCCCAGCCCTCAGAAAAAATGGAGAAACCCAAAGGAAGTCAAGGACACCTTAAGAGAGGAACAGAAAACAATGGGGAGCTATGCTGGGAGGGAAAGAGGCCAAGGAGCAGGATTATACATGAATAACGTGTGCAGTGTAATTAATCTAGATTAGTTTTTATTTTATAGCATTAACAGCCCGCAGTCGCAGCATGCGGTGATGTGGTCCCACGAGTTCCCAGCCTTCCAGCGCTGGGCCGGATCGCTGGGAGAGCTCCAGGCAGAGCATCAGCGTGCAGGAAGCGGTGCCGGTGACTCACCGGCTGCATGCTTGCTTGGAGACTAATGAACTAATTCCGGCACTCCGGCCCTTTCCACGGCCCCCTTCCATTAATCTTCGGGTTAAAAAGTGCAGCAGTCGCTCAAGAGGGAAATTCCCACAGAGCAGAAGGATTTGTGCCGGGAGCCCCCTGTGCTGACCTCGCTGGCAGCCCTTGCAGAGCCAAAAGTCCGACTGCTCCGCCCCAGCCGCCGGGCTCGGGAGCCGCTGGGATTTACGGCTCTTCCTGCCGCCCGCCCTGGGAGCTGCGTGTCCCACAGCGCCTGCCGGTGCCGGGATGCTGCTCGTTCCTCAGCGGTGAAATGCAGAAGCAGCATCTCGTCCTGCTGCCGGGCAGCTCACAAACACATCTTTGTTCCCATAAAAGGTTTCCCTTGGCATTTTTTGGCAGATTCCAACTTCTGCAATAGCAAGATGCCCATCTGAAGTGCTTACAGCCATCCTTCAGAGCCTCCCCCCGCCCAAACTCTGGAGAGCTGGGGTTTTGCTTTCCCTAGATTACAAATTGCCACATGCTGTCCCATTACTAACCGGCACTACTCCTAAAGGGCCCATGTGCCAGTTGTGACTGGAGATGTATTAGAGCTTTCCCAACTTCAAAAAAGTGAAGCACAGTTAAAAATTGTTTCTTAAAAGTCCTGAGACAGAGGAGCTGCACAATGCCACAAACAGCAGGAGAGCAGGAGAGACAGGCTCTCCTGGAGAGCCACGTGCGACAGAATTTGGTCTGTGCTCCCCTTTTCATCCAGGACAATCTGTATTTAACATTGTATCATCGTGTGGAAAACACCAAAATAATTCCAGGGATGGCAGAAACTTGCAACCACAGACTTGGGGAATGGGACAACCAGTGCAACCGGGGACTGGGGATCCAGTTACCACACAGCTACTTTACTCCATCCTTTGTCTTTATTTTATATTTGTATTTCTTCAATATAATAGAATACAATTTATTTTACATAATGTATACAAACTATATCACAGTGCTTTACAGAGCAAAGCATGAATTTCATGGTGAAAACTGGGAGAAAAATGATAAGGTCCTCTGCTTTTCCCAGCCCCTTCTTTTCTCCCTATTCCAGGAGACCTCCCAGGACACCCTCAATCTAGTGGGAATCTCCCACCTGACTGATTACTGGCCTCAAGGCAAATTTGGCTCATCGCCACTGTGCTCTCCTCTCTCTGGAGCACCGGCAGAGCTGGTATCCCAAAGAGTTGTCACATTTAACCCCCTTGTTCTTATCTCCTTTTTCTCACAAGACAAGCAGCAGCTTTCTTTTGAGCAACATAATTACTCTCAAAGTAATTACTGGAAACTGAGGGAAACCCCCATCATTCTTTTCTCCCAGGATGAGCTATTTTTTCCAGAGCACATGGATGGCCCCAGATAAACCCCTGGGTTTGGCAATGCTGTTTGCTGTGTTTATGAAAGCAGTAAATCCATCACAACTCCACAGTACCAGAGCCAGGGTGGGATGCAGACCTGGCTCCTCCGATAGTCTCTTTGTAGCTGCTTTATGAACACAGCAAGCAAAAAGCACTCACAACCATCATTCACAGTGTTACAGGATACTGTAAATGACATTGGATTGATGGCTGCCAGGTCTCTGAGACCTAGGAATGAGAGTACTCACAATGGGAAATGGGAAGTTTTTGGAAGCTGGGAGAGAGTGGGATTGTGGACAACAGGAGCTGAGGGTCACGCACACAACAGAGAAATGGCAAGGACAGACAGAGGGAGAATGACCTTAATGCCAGATGAAAAGTTTTCAGATGGATCCCCAGAGTGATCCCTGTAGGAATCCTGAACACAACACACACTTCTGTGAATACATACACACGTAGCAACAAAAGGAAGGTACTGGCCATGGCTGCCCTCAGGCCCTGAGCTACTGCAGAACATCACATTGTGAAACAGGGCACTGTTTTAACACATACTTTTAATGAGTAATAAGAATAACAAACCACCCATTTTCCATTCTCTAACCTAATGGAATAAATGTAGAAATTCCCAGCATTTGTACAACAATGTCGTGTCCAGAATGATCAGGATCCCTTTCTGCAACAGGAGAATGGAACACACCCATGGCAGAGCTGATGACAATGGGCAGAAAAAGAGCAAAGGCAGACACGTAGGAGTAAGTTTCCCTACAACACTTAAAATAGAAACATAGGTCAAATATATATTTGATGAGTAGGAAAAAGTGAACAAGAAACCAAAGTTTTCCTAACTTCAGAGTCCACTTCCTCTCCCAATCCCTTTAATTCCAGATCCACATAAATGAATCAGAATTTGACCTAAAAGCTTTGTAGCAGGAGAATTAGCCAAATGCTTGAATTAAATATTGCTTATAAAAATCTATTTCCTTTTCTTAACAGCAAATTTTCCAACTGGGAAAAGAGTTTGAGGCCCACATGCTTTCTAAGTTTGGAGAATTAGACATTTCTGTCTTAAATCCCATCCCTCAATCTGGAAAAGATACAGCTTTACACATCAAATTATTTTCCAGAAGAAACTCAGCAGGATATTTGCTTAAGCAGGAGGATTTCTCTACATCTAAATGATTCTTGAACAACCTCTTCATTTCTGACCACACATCCTGTAGTCATTGAAACCACTTCGAATATGATGGGACTCTGCTGGCCCTGGTGGCTGTTGTTTGGCATTCCAGGATTTCCTCCTGACCAGGACCTGGTGCGTCTGCTGGGGCTCTCCTGGGCCCAGCTGCCAAGGGACAAACCTACCTTGGCTTGACTGCAAGGTCAAGTGCTACCATGAGGTCACTCCAGCAGAAAAAAGAAATACCTCAGACTCTGCCCACATAACTGCTCTTACAAGAAATTTCCAATACAGCCTGACCAAAAAAAAGCCACGTCCCTTTACATTTCATAATTTCTTGATGTTATTTAGTTATCATCTCTGGAGCAGAGCAGCCATGGCTTGTTGAGCACACATGAATGAATCCTGTGCAATGTCCTTGTTCACAAAATAAACACATTGACAGATCACACAGGGCCACACTGGCACAGGCAGGTGAACCACAGCTTACAAAGCTTTCAAGAAGAGACAAAGACTTAGGGGATAGGACTAGGTCCTATCTGGCTAATTTTGCTTTTAATCACTGGAGGTACACAAGCTTTTATCTCTGCTGACAAAGTTTGGGCATGATGCACAAGTGATAAAGATGGGAACTGTAATCTCAAAGAGTAAAATAACAAAGCGTTTACTAAAGGAATACTGGCTGGTCCATGTGAAGCTTCTTTTCCAGAGAAGGCTATGACTATGATTAAAAAACATTTAAAGTCTAAATAGGACATTGGTTACTATGTTAAGGTCCTATTTTTTTAGTCCATCAATCATCATTCTTGGCTCAGCTTTGAGCTGCAACCATTTTTCAGACCATGGAAAGGAGGTTGTATCTTCCCTACAAGCAAGCGGAAGACCATGAAGTTTAACTAACGATGGAAGCCTTGCCTGTGGGAAATATAATAATTTAAGTTTCCATATTGGTGGCACAACTGGAATATCTAAGTAATGGTGTGAGTGTTTTCTTGGACTAGTTTTAAGATTACTGCATAAAAGGAAACACTTTGAAGTTCTGGCAAAAATCAGAATTGGTAACTGGTGATTTTATATCCTGCTGCGCCTTTCAGAAGCCATGGGCATAGATTTAGAACAGCAATTAGGTCAAGCCTTTCTGTTGTTCCCAAGAAATGTAAAAACATTTTTTGAGAATTCTTTCTTAACAAGAGAGAAAAAGGAAGCAGCTGTCCCTGCATGGCTCCTGCCTTGCAGAGGGTGGCTTTACACGATGCCCTGCAAGTGCACAAGGAGTCTGTGTGCTCTGGGACCCACTCCTACACACAGGCACACAACAAACCTGGGGACTTGCAGTGAGCCCCTCACTGGGGCTGTGCACACACACAGACTCTTCCTGCTTCTCCATCACTCTGCCATGCTCCAGCCACGGGAAATGTGTCCTGCAGGCTCCTCCAGGGAGCTTCTCTGAACCTCTGCCTGGGGCCTTATGTTCTTGCAGGAACACAGGGCCATGGTTCCAGACAAGATGACAACACAGACCTTCCCAAACTCTCCCAACACTGATGGCACTCTATTAAACAGCTTTTCCTGCACACAGGATTCTTGCCTGCCATATCCCACTCCCTCCACAGAACAGTTAAGACACTGACAGCAAACTGCACCCACAAGTTATTTTGCTGGGTGAACAAGAGCCAGAGGGCAAGACACAATAAAAAGCGGCAAAATATCAAGAATCTAGCATGGCACCAGTTATCTTAGATTAGTCTTTTTGCTCTAACCCCGTGCTTTAATTGGATCAATATTTTTAATGAAATATTTATCATGTCTTACCAATGAAAACATTACTCAATTTTTTTGCAGCAAAATAGGTGGCACCGCAAAGCATAATTTCCTAGGATCTCATGCTCATGGCACGCTAAGTCACACTGATTCCTGTTCTAGGTGTGCAAATAGAGTTGTGTCAAGTTTTGAAGGACACAGAGGATCCTAATAAATACCCACGAAACAGCTGTTCCTCAGAAAGTGCTATAAGTAGATATAAGGAGCACTGAGATAGTCTGGAAAAAATAAATTGTATCCTAAGGCAGTGATGCTTCAAACATGTGCTGAAGCCCATAAAAATAAGTTAAAGGCTGTGTTGACAGACAGGATGAAGGAAAAATCTGTTTCTGGGATTAGTAGCTACAAAAGGTCTTCCAGATCCTGGAGTAATCACAGGATGAAATTTCCAGATGGCTCACCAGGATCATAGTAAGACCAAGGAAGAAACACACATCCCTAAAGTTACCAGGCACAGCAAATCTTCTGGATAAATGGTATCTCAAGGATACTCCTGAGAATCATCACATGATGGTGGCACCCAAAATCTTCTCCTAATGAGGATCAGCTTCTCCCAAACGGATCCAAATCTCCTCATGTTCCTGGAAGCAGGAGGAGTGAAAACTGCTTCTTGCCCTACATGTCAGCCAGGACACCAGCCCTTAGCCCTGGGCAGACCCACACCAGTGGGGAGCACACTGAGGATCTGTTTGAGGCACTGCTGTAATTTGGCCCCAGTGAGGAACTGGTGTATATCTGTGAGATGTCCCAAACCATCTCACTTCTGCCCTCACACCAGCTGGGTTCATCTGCTTTTATAAAGCTGCTGTTTTGAGATGAGGGTGAAGACATTTGGTAAGCTCAAAACAAAGCACAAAGTGCCATCAGGAGTTACCCCTCCTACAGGGAGCTGGAAAGACAGAACACCTTCAGGTGTGTCTTCCTCAGGTTTAAGTGTGAAACTCTGGCATTAGAGCAAGTGAAACCTGGCAGGAGTCATGAAAAGCAAGTTGGTGACCTTCCCCAAAGCAGCTGGGCAGCACTGGAGCCTTTCACAGGGCCAGCCCAGGCTGATGGGCAGCTCCATGAGAGCTCCCCCCACTCCAGCTGACAGCCTGGCAGCGCTGCCAGTGACTACAGGAAAAGGCAACTACCAGATGAGAGAAATCAGGAATCTGACCCAAAGGTTGGCTGAGCCAGCCCTGGCTTAAAGCCAAGGAAAAGTGGCAACAGCTACTAGACAAGGAAGGTTGGGGAAATGCTGTTCTGCCCCTGGTATAATGCAACATTTGCCTTCATTCACTGAGGAAACAATTCAGAGAGGACAGAAGGTTCTCTGGTTTAGGACATGGCTGGAGGACACTGGGCCATGGCACCTCCCAGTGTCCAACAGCACTTAACTCCAGCCTTTCCCACGGCATGAGGCCAAGTTTGAAAGCAAACTCACTGGAAACAATCACTAATGCTTGCTAAACACTTGGTAATTTTTTTAAACAAACAAACAAACAAACAAACAAACAAACAAACAAACAAAGCCAACCCAAAGAACTTTCAGCCTTCTGTCCCTGCCTGACCAGCACAGATGTAGTCACTTCCTGACAGCAAGAAGAGACACAGAGACATGTCCCTGCAGCAAGGCAGGTGCTAGGAAATGGGGAGCTTTTGTCTACTTTCCTCATAGTAATTCACTACAGGAGCAATTCTTTTCAGTAATTATGGCACAGAAACTCCAAGTGAGGAGAAACCAGGGTTTTCTCTCTCCAGCAGGCAGGTCCTTGCGTTGCTGCACACGTGCAGCTGGCACAGAGGTGGAGCCTGCTAATCTGCAACCATTCCCTTTGAGGGAGTGATTTCCCATTCAGGTACAAAACAGATGTAAGAACCCAGCCAGGCCAGTGCTCTTGGCTGCTCACAGGACGTCATTAAGGGTTGAATGACAAGCTGTAGAGCAGATGTTCACCCCTGGCAGCGACTCAGCCATACTGTAGTGTATGGTTTTGCTTTTTCAGCTCTGGCCAAAAAGGATGCATATTTCCTCCACGCTGTGTGATGGAGAAGAGACTGAGCCTGGCTGTGGTGATATTTTCTAACAGACATCAACAAACCCCCCCAAGTAGGAAACCGAGTGCTTTACTGGCAGTTCAGCAATGCCCTGAACACCATCCCCTGGATGACTAACACTGAATCCCTGGAACAAGGCAGCCCTTACCGTCACTGGATGGGTCAGGCATCACTTACAAAAGGCTTTTGGAGGAGTGCAAAAGCAGATTTCTGGAGGAAGTTGAAAGGGGACAAGAAAGCCAGCTCTGCTGCTCTTCACACTCCCCAGCAGGGTGCAAGCACCAATTTTCAAATAGTTTAAAAGGAAAAAAAAGTGATTAATTTTTGCTAATACATAACAGTTTGAACTGGAGTAAAGTCAGATTCACAGAATTTATCTGACTCAGGATACAGCACCTTTCTTAAATATACACAGTTGAAAATGAATCACACTTTTCTCATAAGGACACTTCCTAAAATTTGCTCTCCTGTAACTGTTTAGGGCTCCTGTTCTGCAATAGAAGATGATGTCACTGTTTACATAAATAAAGGCAATGGTGCTCAGATCAGATCTAGGAAACCAGTCTCTTTCCTCTTAAAGTTATTAACCACATCTACTTTCTCAGAAGGCTGGGGAGTGTAAGAACTGGCCAGGGCATAAACAGAAGCACAGACAAAAAAAAAAAGGTGCAAAAGTGATCCAAATCACATACTTGACACAGATTTCTTTTGTTCTTAGAAAACTGGCCATGTTAAAATGATGTAGCTCTCATTGCTCTCACTCTGTCCACAGTAGGGAGATTAAACTTCTGCACAGGAGAGTTGCAACTGAAAAATATTGTCATTACACTGAGCACAAATAGGTTTTTGTTGAACATTGAGCATGCATGTGGCCTCCCCTCTCCCCCCAGCTTACATTTTATGAGATTTTTGACAGTCAGAGAAAACTCTCCTTCCATATGTTCAGGATGTTAAGATTTCAACCTCCTTGCAGCAGGAAAATAAAGTCATCTTCTTTTGCAATGCCACAGCACTGAGCACACACAGAGCACTGAAACAGTAACGCATGAACTGATCTCTGCCATTGCGGAAAACTGCAGGGATCCCGGAGCAGGTCTTGTTCCTGTCATGTCTGCAGATGCTCTGTTAAGGACTCCAGGGACATAGAGCAATTACTAGGGTTTGTTTCTGCTTTCCAGGAGCAGTTCTGTTTAGGAGAGAATAGAAAGGGATTATTTTTACCTTATAGTTTGGACTTACAGGGTGTGAACTGAATTTTTCTTCCCACAGAGACATCATGTAACAACTCTTCCAATGCCCTGCAATGGGGCTGTTCCTTCTCAGCAGTGCCCAAAAGCCCAGGGGCTAATGAGGGTGACAGGCAGGGCCCAATTAGTAGCACAGGCATAGGAACAGTTGCGTTTAGGCCACACACTGAGTCTAAAGGGTTTTTTCCCTTCTGTTTTGGGGGTTTTGTTGGTTTGTGGGTTTTTTTGCTTTGAGTCTAGAAAGTTGACATCTGCTTCTGGTAAAATTAGACTATTTTATTTGTAAGTAAATGTAGGTTGAAACAGTACTGAGAACTGCATTGTCTGGGTATGCAGGAAGTATCAATGAAGCATCTTCCACTGGCATGTGTATAGAGAAAAAAACATATAAGTGACGATAATTTTTTCCATATATATTATGTACATTGTTATATACAAGTGGGAATTAGACAAAACAAAACTTGAACAAAGATTCTTTTAAGTTTTAAAAGGATCTTTGTCTCTCAGCCATAGGGATGGCTCAAGCCAAGCTCCATGGATGAGGCAACAAATGAGGCAACAGATGCATCCAAGGCATCTCACTTGTAATACCCAGTTTAGCCAAGGCAAGACTCAGACCACGCAGGGGATGTGCTGGCACCACCATCATTCTTGCTACAGCAGAAAAGATGTTCCCAGCTCTTACCTTCTCCTGATGCAGCCAGGCTCAGGTGCACCCTCCACTGTGCCCTACACAAGTGCTGGCACTTGGGCCAGCAGAGCTGCTTTCACCAGGGGCTCTGCACACCCTGCAGTGGCACTGTGCCCCCATGGCAGCATACCCAGCTTCATTCTGCAACATGATCTCTACCAAATCCCATCCCACTATGTTTCCTGCAGCTGTGACTGCCCAGACCAAAGACTTTGCTTCCTGGACACCTTAGTGACCAGAAGTGTCTCCACTTAAAATCCCCTGGCAGCTATTTTATTGTTCACCTGCTTAATGCTGCAAACACAGCTCCAGGTCATCTCCCTGTTGCAATAGGCAGGAGAAATCTTCTGCATTCCAGGCAGGGGAAGCCCATGGACCTGGCTGTTACGTGGTGGTGGAAGGTGCTGGCCCTGCACGGGTGACAGGAAGCCCAAGGTCACAGTGGACCCATGGGTCAGTGCCAGGAAGGGGATAAGAATGGAGCAGGCTTCCCACGAGGTTCAGGCGTAGGGCAGGAAGGCAGATATTGTCTGTGAGGCCCCTCTCCTGCACAGTGTGTTCAACATTAAACAGCACCTCCCCTCTTGCTGCTCCCAGGGTCACACAGGGCAGCTCCCCCTGCCCCAGGCAGCAGCTGGGGCTCTCCACCACCACGCTGGCTCAGGGAGGCAAGCAGCAGACACCAGCAGAGGATGGGGATGCTCTTTCAAGGCTGGAAGAGTACTTTTTCCCTCTGTGGTAAAACCCAGGAACTTCCTTCCCAGACCCATTTGACCCTTCCCTTCCTGATGTGCCCCCTAACCCATGGCTCTCCCTTGCATTGTGTGGGAACATTCCCCAAAACACGCTGTGTTCTCCTCATTTCCTTCCTCTCAAGACACCTGGACCTTCCTCCTGCAGGCTCCTGCGACCCCTCATGGTGACACAGGCCAGGTCCCAGGCCACCGGTTTATTGTCCAGGAAACCAAACCAACCAAACATCCAGCACGGGGTGACATGCTCAGAGACAGCACAGCCACCAGGGCCTTTATGCACTGAGGATGACAATTTATTTCAGCAAACCAACCCTGACATATTTGAGGAAAAACTACCAGCAAGGACACGCCCAAGAAGGCTGTAGGGGAAGTATTCACCACAAAACATGTTTTGAAATGTATTTGAAATCTGTGATTTAAGTCTCAAGCTGTTAGTAGAAGATCCTTGCTTAAACGAGTCCATTTTGCATGCATTAAGCAACGCAGCACAGAAACAAAAGAAAAAATCCTCTCCAGCTTTAATGCCAGTTTAAAAGTTATTGCGAGGCAGCCAATGTATTTGGGGAAGGTTTTTAAACACCCTCTTTCACACTAAGATGCCTCAGCAGAGATCTGTGCACACAGTACACATCATAAATGGCAACTCCAACTTCACCCTTCTAACACACTGAATTTTAAAAGTTTAAAATATCTTTATCTAAATCTCTATCCCATTAAAAATGCATCGAGAAGCACAAAACTTCATCCCACTAACACAGAATGTATAGATAAGTGATGTTTCATGCTCTGCTACTCCAGCTTGTTTCTGCTCCACAATAATTTGATTCAGGAAGCCATGCAAACACAGCTTTGCTGGTCCATTGAATGTGCACTGTAAACCAGAAACTGGATAATCACAGAATATGCTGAGTTGGAAGGGACCCACAAGGATCACAGAGTCCAACTCCTTGATGACCCATACAGGGATCAAACCCACAACCTTGGTGTAACTATCACCTGCTCTGACCAGCCAAGCTGATCTGTCCCAGAATCATTGCACAGTTTGGACTGAAAGGGACCTTAAAGATCATTTCATTTCAACCCCCTGCCATGGGCAGGGACACCTGCCATTAGACCAGGTTGCTCAAAGCCCCATCCAGCCTGGCTTCGAATACTTTCAGGGATGGAACATCCATAGCTTCTCTGGACAACCTGTGCCAGGGCCTTACCACCCTCACAGGGAAGAATTTATTCCCAATATCCAACCTAAATCCATCTGTTAACAGGTATGCTGGACTCCAGCTGAAAGCCAGCCCCCACAAGGCAGACCACAGCACAGGGAGATGCAAGAGCCAGACACTGCTTTTCACTGATGGGCATTCACAGCCTCCTCAGATGGGTCCTGCCAACTGCTGGGGCTCAGCTCTCTCCCAATCTGGCCACTGGCAGGCACTGAGGGAGCTGTAATCACCTGCAAAGCAGAACCCACACCACAGCAAACCACCTCAGCCTGGGACTGCAGAGAAAAGCATGGGGCTCTCAGCTGGAGGGAAGCAAGGCCATTATGTGTGCCTGGGTCTGCAGCCACTGGCCACCACCTATGGGAAGAGGCCCACCTGACCCTGAGACCTCCAAAAACACAGTGCTGAGCCTGAGCTGCTTTTGAACAAGTGAGATACCTGCATGCAAGATTGGGCAGCCACAGATTGCTGAAGGACTAGCCTTTCCCACATTTCAAGGAGCTTCTTTTTATGGCTTTTCAGCTTTCATTAGTGAGAAGCAGGAAGAGTGAAGTGATGGTGTCCCCAGCCAATGTTAACAGGATGTGACTCTGCCCTGAGTCATCATCCTCTTTCTCCTCAAGTGGAGATGGCTGCTCACACCTGGGTCACGGACACCTATGGCCACATTAATCAGGACAAACCCACTGCTTCCCAAGCTTGCACTTCAGAGGCTGCAGGAAGCAACCTTCATATCACACAGTTAGAACTTTATATGTTCAGAGTATCTTCACAACCAAAAGGACTGAAAAACTCCAAAATATGCTCAAAATCTACAGAATAATACAGCAGTTTTCTGATGAAGTGTCTGAGCTAGCAGGATCACACTGAGGTCTTAAACTTAAGTCCAAGAAATTAAAACATTAAGCCACACAGCTGCAGAATATGACTAAATACACAATTATTGTTCTCTATTTACATTGAAAACTTACCATGTTCGAATAATCTCCAGTGAAATGTGTTTCATGGGAACTGGAAACAATTTGCATTAAATGAACCAAATGAACACCACTGTTAATGAGTCCACATGCACATGAGCAGAACTGAGTTGCCTCAGCTGAGAATTATCTCTGCCAATACTGTGGCTCATCTTCCATCCTGACAAACTTTACAACAAAGGTTTCCCTGATACATTTCCCTGCCCATCTAAGGCAGTCATTCAGTAGCAGGGATGTCTCACAGACTCACATTCCAAGCAGATGCAACATCCTACACATCTGACAAAGCAATTCAGTTCTCACCAAAGAAACATGCCAGAAGTGCTCATTCAGATGGAATTATTCCAGTATTTGTTTTTCAATTACTGGAAGAAACATCAGTGTGGGGTAAACGATTCTTTACCACTCTCTCTAGATTTCAAATGAGACACACCATATAAGACACCAAAATTTTTTTGATATTTGTCTACTAAATATCCTCCTGAACAGGGACATGGATGTGCTATGGTACACTCTCACTCGCTGCAAAGGCAATAATGTAAAATAATAATGATGGAGATTGTTAATAATTTATTATTGGCTGGGACATAATTCTTCTAAAGAAGAATTACAGAGAAGTCTGCAGGGGAAGGATGTACTATTGCTGCAACATTCAGCACAGGCACACCAACATCTGGCCAACCCAAGGCTGGAAGTGCAATTAAAAAATGACCGTGAAGTTGCCCCAGGCTCTGTCTTTGCTTAAGTGCCACTGCAATAATTACAAAGTGAAAAAAAAAAAAAAAAAGAACAATAAATGTCTCTTACAATGGCCAGCTACAGCTGGATTCCAGTCAGGTTCTGCAACAGAAAAACTGCCAGTCAGCTGTGGCTGCTACACTTTCAACAGAAACATCAAATGCCTTGAATATCACACCTACTGAGCCTGGAATATTGACATTGAACCTTTAAAAGAGAGCAAGCTTTATCACCACCTTTTACCTGTAGCATTACTCGGAAATTAACTCATTCAGGGCCTAAGGAAGAGCGCTCTGTGCTGGTGTTGGGAGACAGGAATCCAAGACAAACTTGTAACACATTAACTGCTACCAGCCATGTCCCACGAAGAGCAGCAGATCTATTTATCACCTTTTTAGGCTTCCTTTCTCCCCCAACCATCTACTGCATCTGGGAGGATGTTTTAATGCTAACTCTGACTTTTAACTTTTTAAATTGAAAAATAGAAGAGACAAGTTACCTGGGTCTTACATCAGGGCTTACTGCATGTCGTGGAGTGAAACCATGTGTACTTAAACTGCACCCTGGGGTGGATCCAAACCACACAGTCTCCAAAAAGGGAGACTTTCCTTCCTCAAACTTGCCGAAAACTATGTGAGTGACTCATTAAATGTCCTTCTCTTGAGTCAGCACTGAAACAGAACTCCAGAATTCCCTCTGATTTACAGTGGAGATAAAATACTGTAGGATTGTTGGTCTTCTTAAAGGATGATCAGTGACTGATCCCCTGAGGATGTCTCACCACTAAACCTATGTAACTCTTGCACAAACCAAGGTTGCATTCCTACCCCATGCTCCAGCCCTTCTCTCCCTGGGTTCAGACCTGCTGGAGCTTTACCGTGTCACACAGAGGAAGAAAGGTCATGTGGCTGCAAATCCCATTTGTACAAAGTAAACAGGTAAATAGATTCCAACTTTGAAATCAGTTTCAATCGATTCATTAATTCATAACTTGTCTTCTATCGCAGTAAAGCAGAGTGTAGCAGGTTCAGAAGTTGTGCAGTGCTGAACTTTGGAGTTAGGCTGAATGAAAGACTATGTACAATACAAATCAGCTTTCTGTTGTGATGTAAATTTATTCTTATAATTTTTACCATTTATTCATCCCAAAAGACATATTGCATATTTGGAACATTTTTAAAGTAAGAGCCACTGTATTCAAGACAAGAAGTAGTTTTGTCACATCAAAACTGATGACATACTCAATAAAATTATTTTCCAGAGCAAGAACTCCTTACAAGAAATATAAATAGAATATAAACTTCATAAATGATCTAGCATGAAAAGATTAAAATAGCAAATCCATTTCATACTGAAGGCAGTACGTTACCATAGTGTGTGTGCGGTGTTTCTAAAAAAAATATCCATGTCCCAACAATGGGTACTGAAACAAATACAGGTAAGCTTTTGGTTACATTTTATTCCAATAGAACAGAATGAATTGATGACTTCACTCTTTTGTCTCAATTTACTGACTAATATGATCAGATAATAAAACATTGCTTTTAGTTTAACCCAGGCTTTGGATTTGTTCATCAGACACGATGAAGGGACGACACGCTCTGGCAGCACACTGGCATTTTCCATGTCTCACCTGACATAACACAGGAATTACCTCTCCCTGCCAACATCTCCATTCCCACAGCTGAGCACCATTTACCCAAAAATCTCAATTACACCCCCACTCTCTCTCATGGCTGCTAAACACCAGTGACCACGTCCTGGTCCACCACATGCAAGCACAATCCCAGAACAGCATGGACACACATCCACATCCCTCAGTGCCTTGGAGCTGAGACACAACCAGCTCTGGGAATGATGCTCACTGAGCACACTGAGAAACTCAGTCATGTGAACAACTACAAATTTGAAATGCTTGGAGAGGGAAGTGTCAGCAATGTGCAAACATGATGGTACTGAGGGAATAAAGTAAATCTGATCCTGAGAAAAGGACTGGCTTTGCTTCACTCTAAGATGTAAGCAAATCATAGAACAATCTATAGGAAGCAGTCAGCAAAAAATTCAAGAATGTAAAATAATTCATACTTGTCAAAGCATTTAGAAAATAAAATTCCCCTTTTCAAAGTTGTTTGAAAATGAGTTTATTAGTGTTATTAAACCAAGACTTCTGTAAATAATGACATTCCAATAAAAGTGATCCCTACACTACTATCACTGTTTACTAATAATGTAGAACAGCTGTCAGTTTGTAACAACTAAGTGCAGGAATTATTCTATGAATATTTTCTCTCACTACTGTTCAACAGTGTATG
The DNA here is from genome assembly GCA_013399835.1 of Leptocoma aspasia. Taxonomy (NCBI): domain Eukaryota; kingdom Metazoa; phylum Chordata; class Aves; order Passeriformes; family Nectariniidae; genus Leptocoma; species Leptocoma aspasia. The sequence goes on along the minus strand of VXAX01003533.1, from coordinate 227,407 downwards.
ATCAATAGTCTAGAATAAAGCTTCAGGAGTCATCCCTATAAAACCTGAAGGAAAAAAACCCTTCAATGCAGTGCTGAACAGGCATGGGAACAGGCTGCTGCTTGGGCCTGCTGCCTACAGTGGTTTTTACCAAACAACATTGCAAAGTCAGATACCACAGGGTACACCTCATACTGGGCTGATGTGAGGAGTACAGTGATTTGATTGACAAGGTTAAAATCTAGAAGCTCGAAGTCAATGAATCCCCCCCAAAAAATCAAACAAGAATACCAGAGCAGGATATAAAGCTTATTGTCTATTCATATGATGTTAGTAAGGTAATAACTGTAAGGACATGTTCTATTCTGGCATCTACTCTTCAAAAGATAACATTTGGAAAATTAAAAACGGTTTTAAAAGCTGACATCAAAAACTAGAGGGATGAATAAAATAATTTAAAAATTCAATCCATTCATATAAAGTAAGATTGGAAGGTATGATCATGGTATGTCAAATCCCTGGATCAGGACAACATTTGCAGCAAAGAACATTCTCCAATAGAGACATACTGGAGCTTCATTTTTGGAACCCAAAGCAAGATGAACTCAAACACAGGGCTGGGGATTGGTTTGGGGTTATTTTTGAGAGAACAATAGTTGCTCATGTACCTTATCTACAGAGGTCACTGATCCTTTTTCTGAAGTTCTTAAAGCAAGAATTCTTTTTTTCCTAACAAATGCTGAACTTCTTGACATTCTGCTGCTGCTGATGAAATCAGACTGAAGTTTTATGACTGTGATATCCAGATTAGTGATCAGATGAGTTCCCCTTACCTTTACAAATGGGAACTTGAGCCTGTAATGTCCCTTCCCATCAAAACCTGTGTTTCAACTGCTGATTTACCTTCTACTGCTGGAAGCCTTTAGTCAGACACTGGTAGCACCCAGCTTTTAAGCAGGAATGGGTGCAGCCCTTTACTTGGCTCTGTTGGACAAACCTCTGCTCACTTTCAGTAAGCTGGTACAAAGCAAAAACCCAGGAAGGCCAGAAAATAATCCCCTATACTGCAGCCCAATAGCCCACCAGAGAAGAAAGAGGAACTCTGTGCTCATAAGCATGTGCAAAGAGGGACTGGGATGAGCAAATCAGCTGGAGCTGGGGAATTCAATGCAGCTGTTTGCAGGAAGCAATCACCCTTCAAATAGACTCAGAGGTATATGCAAGACAGAAGGAAAGAATATGGCTTCTAATTCTGTTATATGATCAATTGCTATTATTAATAGGAGACTCAACATTTTGAGGCAGTTGCTAATGAAACACTAATGGTGGATGAACAGCCAGAGGGGAGAAAAGGCCCCTGGTGAAACCCGGCCAGCCCCACTTCCAGAGCCAGTGCAAAGGACAGTGGCTTCCCAAAAGCCATAGTGGTGACCTGGTGTTTTAAAGCACTCAGATGCTGCTGGTGGAATGAATTTGGCAGTGGATTTATCATGGAAGAGATTCAAGCTGAAGAAATGATTCTTGCAAGTGGCAGAACCCTATGGTTTAAGGCAGGAGACATTCAAAATCTTACATAAAGCACACAGAAATCTGGAACAGGTAAAATACTTCAGAAGACTTGATTAGAAAAATAACTTAGGGATATACCCCAAAAATACATGCACAGGTGATTGATTACCTTTGCTTCAGCTATCAGTCATCTGATACTAATTCTCACTGTTTTATGAGAACTCTTGCAATATATTGTGCAGGCTCACAATTCTCCATTTAGCACCAAAAAATCCAGACATTCTGCAAAAAGGATGAGGCAAAGACTCCAGAAGAATGCATTTAATTCAGCTACAAGGAACAGGAAAATCATACTATATTTTTCACATATTTATATTTTTAAATAAAAGGCCTGATATTGTAGTCCCCACGTAGGTAAATTCTTTTAGGATTTAAAAAAGGTGCCTCACTCAAGACACCAGGAGAAATCTGAATAAGTGTTCAGATATTCTAAGATCTATAATAAATCTTCCAAATTGAACTAGCAACTGATAAAACTACTCTCTAACTTTGCTACCATGAGGAACCTTTTTAAAACCTCAAGCTTCAGTGCAAGCTCAGAGCACTCGTTTTACAAGTGGAGCATCTCACACATGTGAAAAGCTGCTTGGTATAGTAACTCCAAACTTAGCTAATCAAGCCTAACAAAAGAAAGAACCTAAATATGAATGTAAAAGAGCACACACATTTACCATTAAAAAAGCAATAAAAAAACCAGAAAGGTTTGTGCAAGGAGTCCTTGCAAAATAACTCCACTTGGTGTTTTAGTATCGAAGCACTGAAGAACAGCAGCTTCCCAGTTACACAACCCTTCTCCAGGGATTCTCGCAACAGAAGAGTGAACTGTGAATTTTAGCTCATTCCTCATCATTTTGAACATGCAAATGTCAAGAACTCCTGGAAAAGGCACGGTATTAGGGAACCACAGGTATACCTGTAAGCATAAGCCCCCATGCAATGTGTACTATGCACCTGTGTATATAATATAAATATGCATACATGCACATAAGGAAATTAGAAGTATTTCTCCTTTAATACAACCATGTTGGGCCTCAAACTGCAGCTCTCTGATGCACCAAAGATTTCAGAAAACACATTTGTCTTTAATACAAGGACAAATTAAGCCCCAGGCAGAACTGCTGTGGTGCAGGGCCCGCCCAGCTGCCCCCAGGGAACCTGGCACCTTCCTTGCTGCCAGCCAGGCTCCACCTCCTCAGCTACCAGCAGGGAGGAGGGAAGGGAATCCACTGCAAAAGAAACAGTAGCAAAAGAGGGACAAACAGGGAGTTTGAGATGCTAGAGGTGAGGAGGCAGCTCAGCCTCCCTTCCCGCAGCAGGGCGTTCCTCTACTGCCCAGGACCTGCAGCCACTGCTCCTCCCATCTCACCACCCCTGCCCTGGGCACATCCACCCTGCAGCTCCAACACCTCTTCCTCCTCCATGGCAATATGCTCCCAAGCCTTCCATGGCTCTCTCCTACCCCACTTCCTTCTGAAAACCACAGACAGAGGGATCAGCTAGACCAAAACTTAAACCAGCACAAATGTGAAATAAAAGGTAAAAAAAAACCTCTTTTGCTCTTACTGGACATGCTGCAGACATTGTGCCTAGTAACTGTGGCAATATCTAGTGCAAAAGAAACTTAGCATGAACCTCTTGTTTTCAAATGACATTCAACTCAAACATGCATAGGGAGAGTAAAGTTATTTTATTAAATCATGCACATCACGTGTGTTAGTGCAAATAGTTTAATCTGTACTCCAGAAATTCTATTGTATTTTTATATCTTTACAAAATAGATTTAAAACAATTAATTACTTAAAAAAATGTAATTCTGAAGTTAAGCATTTCAGAACAATATTTGCAATAACCTATATACAAGAGGTACTAAGTACCACTGGCATACGAGTGTTCTGTGCTTGGGTGGCTTCCTGCAACTGAAAAGGATGAAAAGGATGAAATGAATGAACTAAATGACAATTGTTATTTTCTACAAGTCACTTGTGGACTATTTTCTCCAACTAATAATCCTCCCATTTGCAAATCCCATGTAACTTAATACAGAACCTTTAATTAAAGGACAATGACCCTTAAAATCTCACAAAGTAAATTATATACTAAATTTCTATTTAAATATTTAAACTATCTGTCGATTGCCATAACATTCTTTAAAGCCAATTGAATCGCTGAGATTACTTCTCTATTTTGAAGTTTCCTTTAGCAGAGCCATTTTACTTGACCATTCTTTAACATATTATTTAAGTCTTTAATAAACTTTTTTGACAGAACTGTTGAGCTGAACAAGACAACTACTGTCTACATTTAATTCAGCACTAACTACAGTGATTCCCACCAAAAGTCAGCAAATAGCAATACTTATAGTACTCAGATAAGGAAAATAAACTTTGTAATAGGGATCACTGCATCATACTTACAGCCATGTGATAAGGAGCCACAAAATTTTACTACCAAATTAAAATCATCTTCACCTGACAATACTTCATCAGGTATATGATTCCAATTTCATAGTATTTTATGTATCTAGATTTTCTCAGCTGATCACAGACATACTGTAGCAGTTCTCTTAATAAAGTTATGTCCACAAAAGCTTATTCTAAAGAGCTTCTCCAGCTCAAGTCAGAAAGTATCAAATGACTGAAAAAATAAACTGATACATGTGATATGTGAGAAGGTATTCATACTTTTAAAGAATGTATCTCTTTAAATATATGAAATTTAATAAATTACATTCAAACTAAAGTTAACATAAGTTGAATCAATGCACTATGTCCATCAAATGACCAAGTACTTGCTCCCAGAAACACCTTAGCTCACTCAAGAACACACACATGCTTACACTCGCACACGCGCACACCAAATACTTCAGGCTGATCTTCACCATCAGTATCTCTATCTCTTTAAGGCTGGACATGAATTGTGTTTATTCCCAAAACCCATTAATAAAGCAATCCTTATGAAAGAAAAATATGCTTCCTTCGAAAGGTGTGGTAAGAGAAGTTTTCTTAAGTCTTGTTCCCAACAGCTCAGTGACTAACAGCAAGTAAAATGATACACTAGTTTAAAAAAAAATAGATCATACTGAAAGGCACTGAGCACACTGCATCTGTTTCCCAAGTATCTGCAAGGTTACTTGGCTTGGATGTCCAAATCAGTATTTTCCTCTTAAGTCTAGCAATCAGATTCTAAAGTCAGTGTCCACAACCCTAGCCATTATAAATAATTTGGTACCAAGAAGCCTGCTTTAGGCCACCATTATAGTATTCAAAATCCCAATGCACTAATTTAAAACTTGCATGAAGTTGTAAGCAAAAATATTGCTCACAGTATGATGAATCACAATTTTATTCCCTCTTTATAGACAGATACATTTTATACAGTTTAAAGCAAATGACCCTACTGCTGTTCTCACGCAGAGCTGTGCTGTATTAAGAGGTAAAAAGGAAGAGAATTAATCTGTTTTCCCTCAGTATATGAATGTTGCCAGCTTCTAAAGGGAGGACGGTGTATGGATTCAACAACAGTTCTCATGGAGAAGCTCTGGTTAGGCCTGGGTACAGCACCACGGCTGTTACAGCAACCAAAGCTGCCATCACAGGCATCCAAGGCCATTGTCTCTGTGTGGAGAGAAAAAAGAAATCAATATCATATTTGTTCTAATTCACACTAATCAGTTTACCTCGTGGTTCCTGCAAGTCCTGAGTACCTGTTGGTAGGCATCACTACAATGTTACCCACCAGCCTGCTGCAGGCTAGTCCTGACCTGGAGCCCCAGAGCAAACCACGTTCCTCTAGCACAGGAACTCCACACCTCCTGGTGACTGAGGATCGTCTGGAGGACTCTTGGCAGCTCCGTATTCCCAGGTTTGTTACTGTACACACCTCAGAGAAATCTGCCACTGAACATGCCAAGGCTTGAGGTGTTTAAAACATCGCTCATGCCAAATCAAGGCTAGACAGAGGTTTATGCACATCTTTAACTTTTGATCGTTTAAATCCAGATCGGTGACTTAGTTTGTAGCAGATCCTAACAACACCATCTTTAACAGACTGTCACAACATTGCATGACAACAATGGCATTTTAAGAGGAGGACACACTGAGAGACAAGAGAAAATGCAAGCTGAGAGTTCAGAATACAAACCAACCACCTATTTCTTGTCTTTTTATCCATCTTTCCATCAGCAATAGTGAGAAAAATTAAAGTGTTTAGAGCCAGAGAGGAACTTCTTAGTCCATAGATAGGAACAAAAGCTTGTTGAACTTTATTATTAGAGGCAAACTCTTCATTTTTCATAGTTATTAAGCAATTAAGTTTTCTTACAAGCCCTAGCATCGCAGCATTGTGCAAAAGGCAGCCCATTTGCTAAAGACAAACTGAGACCAAGTTAGAAGAGGCACGTTCAAGCACCAGTTAGAATAAAATTAATTGTTAGAATTAAAGAAATCACAGAAATGTTAAATGATTAGTGGATTGCTCAGCTTGTCAGTGTCAACAGAATGGCATATTAAATGAAGGGTTTGCTTCAGGTACAGAAATACCTGTGAGCATTTCACCATGCACTATTTGATACAGAAATGGCACAAACAGGTGAGAGGGACAAACATACATTGACTGAACAGTAGTGCTTGTACCTTTCGCTACCACAATGGGCCGTAACACCAATACAGGAAAGCCAGGATTAGGCCGATGAATACGGCTGGGACGGGTTGTAATATGGAAGGCTAAAGAAGGGAAGGGATATTAAAAATCACTTTGTGCTATAAATCAATCAGGTAAAGATGATTTAGAGAGGGGAAAATAAGTCAGTAAGTTTTGTTTTAATTTAAATGTATTAAAGACATCTAACACATTACAGCATTATCTAATCTGGTATACGAAGTTAGTACACCATTCTACTCAAATTAACTGGGATGTTTAAAAATAAAGGGAAGTAAGCAGAAAACGTTCCAAGAAACCTCTTGTCACAACTTGGAATTTAGCACTTGAAAACAATATGAATGTTAAACTGATTTGCCTGTATCTTATTTATAGTTGGTTTTAGTTTTTCTAAGTAAGAGGAAATCCTATTTGGATTTCTTGAGAGATAGACTCACACCAAATATTGGATTTTTCAGCTATTTCTTCATTCCTTGCTAGTTAACCTTGTCCATTTTCCATCACCAGCCTCCGGAAAAACAATATTTTTTCCTCCATTAGTGAATCAATTACAGCTATGTCCACAGGCAAACCCAGTAGTTCAGACATTTCCGTGAGATTGTAACATGACTGTACAATCCACACCCAGTTACTAAAAAGCAGAGAAGCACATTTCTATCAGAGATACCACAAAGCTCAGCATCTCTGCCAGGTCAGCAGCCTTGTGACCAAATGCAATTCTGAAAATTGATCAAATGCTGCAGCTGGGCCAAACCAGCAGTTGGTCAGACTTCAGGGTTCATCCAGCTTATGGCCTCCTCAGAACCATCCACACTTTTTCTCAGCTATGTTCTACTCATGGAAACTACTGCACATTCTGGATGGAACAGCCTCTGTCTGATATGAAAAATTAAAAGCAAAAATGGACCTAAATGCTTTTTAAGCTGTCCTTGGAAGACATCTGCTTTCTCTGTACCCTACTCTATATATTTGTGCACACACAAGACACATAGAGGTTAAGGTCAAACCATGCCAAATACTTTTAAAACTGTTTGTGCTGAAGCTACCTTGATTTTGTTCAGTCAAATAAATAAAAAAATGATAAATTCATGCTTAACTTTTCTAAAACAATGTGATTAGTAAGTAAAATCTCATCCTGTTATGAATTTGTAGGAATCACTTATTCATAGAACCTCCAATATGGTTCAAAACATAGGAATATTAGAAGATATTCTAGTCTTGTTCAATTAAATTTTTTTCAATCAAGGCAAATACTTAAAAGAAAAATTATGTGTAACTATTCAAGACTTTCATGCAAGGTTATTTTTGTGTCACGGGTGCCACGAATCACAGTGCCACCTTCCCACAGAAAGCCTGTTGGCAGAAATAATCACAGCAGTGTTCAAAAAGGTGCCAGAGGTTTAAATCAACCAGAGCAACTGATGTCCTCAAACCATTCCCATCATTAAATCTGTCGTGTAAAGAGCATCAGGAAGTAACCAGTGGCTACAAGCATGCAAACACAAGTACCACAGCACACCGCTAAGCATTTCAAAAACACAACACTGCAATCTTTTTTAAAAGTAAAACTTAAATATTAAAACATAATATTTAAATTATATCCCAAATGGAGTACAGAAGCCTTGTCTTTTCTGAAATTTGATGATTCACTGAACAATTCTATACATTTTTTTTGTAAGTTATACACATTCTTGGCAAATGAAATCAATGATAAATATCCATCACAATCAATGAGATCACCTCCAAATTCTTAGATTTTCCCCTCACAAACTTATCAATACATAACAAATCTCCCTATTGTAAAGGAGCATTTAACTACATGCTTCAACAAAATCGTCTATCTTTTATTAGAATATGAAGATATGCAAACTCAGACACAGATGGGCTGCAAAAAGGAACAAATCCCACAGTGGGAAGTCACTTTCTGTTCTCAGAAATGAAGTAGCAGATAATGATTCCAGCATAAGGGGGCAATGGTACTTGAAAAATTTGACCTTGGAACTCAGCCCAGTATCCATGATGTTTGAAACAATCCCCAAGATGGATATGTTTTACATTACTGACTGTGAGTAATGTTTGGTGAGCAGTGAGTTTGCCCTTATATGGAGGATGCTCTTCATCACACCCTGACCTCCAGGTTTCAACTGTCACAATTAACTCCTCTTCTGCAAGCAGATTTTGACAACTGCCATGGTTTCTGCTTTCAGTTAAATACTCACCTCTAATTCTCCCTAAAATTTCCTTTCAGTTTTTCCACTTTCATCAGGTGTTCCAATTTCCTTCACAGTATTTCAGCTCTTTACTATCCCCCCTTTTCCACTGATCATTTTGATTCTGAGATTAATGTTTTTAACAGAGCAGAAAATCTCAGATTCACAATTACTTATTCAGTGTGATCTCTTCTATTAAAATGGGATGGGGTTTTAGTGTGGTTGTTTTTGACTTCTGCTTCAAGTAACTCAAGTAACCCAGCATTATCTGAGCACTGCAGAAAAATTCTAAGCAAGAATCAGGTTCCAAGAGAATTACGAAATCATATTCCCGAAAATATGGCTGAAAAAAGTGAGAAAGGCTTTGAATTCTTTACACCTTTGAACAGCTCCATGATGTTCAAAGTCAATATTCAAGAATTAATTATGGCAAGGATATTCATACAACCTTTAGGCATCCAGCAGCCAGCTGATTTAGAGGATGCGACCTGTAAAACTTGCTTTGTAGTCAGAGAAACAGTTTGCTGAAGTCTGTTACAGAGCATTCATTAGCCTCCTGTTTTGTAGTGTGCACTACAGGAGCTGTTCATCCTGCACTGGCCACAGAGGCAGTACAGGAAGACAAAACCAGCCCTCCCAGGGTAATAAGGGACCTAAAATAAGGCTATGATCACCTTATAATGTGTCTGCCACACCCCTAATGCTTGGAAGATTTCAGCATCTCAGTAAAATAAAAAGTTGTCTCCAGCTGGGAACTCAGTTCTAATGATACAACCTTTCAAATAAATTGAAAACCAGAAAACACTACTTTCATTAGTGAATAGAAAGAACAGTTCAACTGTACTGTTTAAAGCATGAGCCCATCAGAAATAACCATGGTTAAGAAGCATAAGCAAGAGTAAGGTGGGAACATCCATTGTAATAACTACTAATAAAATGAGAGCAGCTTGAAAAGGTTTACTCAATTCATTTGGATACAGGTTTGTCAGCTATTACCCCTGTATCATTCTTTGAAACCAGAAAATCTTACTTAGTGCTAGTTCACTAGTATTTAAGCCACATGTTTTCAAGACAGCAGGTATCTAAGGACATACTTAAAACTGTCAAGCAACTTTAAGTTTCATGTGTAATTGTAACAGTGTAATGATCTGCAAATGTGCACAGGTAGGACCAGAATGGAATTTTGCATAATATGGCACTCAGCTTTTTTTTTTAAAAGTCCATCCTTTCCTATTTTGACTCTTCCATATTCCTTCAATCAACAGGATTGCCAGTGTCATAACCTGACTTCCCCACACATTTGGTACAGACTTACATTGTTTCCTTTTTCTTGTAGCAGCTTCAGGTTTTCTTTACATTGTTTGAGCTCTTCTGAGAGTGACTGGTTTTGTTGTTCAGCCACCTCATACTTTGCCTTCAGCTCCGAGAGCACAGTCTGTGTTCTTTCATACTAAAGACAAAGAGAGAACAATCTGTGGACCCCTGGATACCCAGCACATGCTGACAATTCTTAGCACACAGCTCCCTTTTCTGTCATCTGCCTAGACTAACTTGCTTTGCATCAGTGCACTCTCTTTTCATAAAAGCAGGATAGAATTTGGTTTTCCTTTTTTACTAAATTATTAAATTTACTAATTTACTTTTTGCCCAGCTTGGCAGGGCTAGGACTACTAAAAGCAAGGAAATAAAAAGTAAATGCAAAGCTCTCATACCAACTGTTCATTATCATATTGGAAAGGACTGTAAAAACTACAAAGACTAAACAAGAAACAAGGCAACAAGAGTCCTTCACACTGGAATAATGGCCTTACATCTAGGCTGCAGCTTACATACCTACACCCCCCCTAACAGATGCAAAATTCAACACTCTGTATGAAGCAAGTCAAACCCTCTTCCCACACAGCAAATACAAACGTAAGAGCAAGGCAGGCATTAAAAAAAGATTACACCTTGTTACTGTCATGCCATAATCCTCAGTGTGGGTCAACTACAAACAGTAGTGTGTGAATGTGACATGTTCCTACAGAATGGGTAGCTTTTCCTTTCTCAAACCCACATTCCATTTTTTCTATTCTAGCAGTCCTTCTGACAGAGCTTAGTAAGGACAGAACCAATGACCTTCAGTATTGGCATTCACCACAAATTTAGAAGATGAGGCATCTTTACAAATACTGATCTGATTACAAAACAGATTAGGACAACTGGGATTTTCAGATTCTGAGAATTGTAAGGAATGTGACATGGATGAATTAACCATGGAGCAAACAAAAGGACTGCAAAAGAAACTAAGAGCAGTTACTGAGGAAGCATTCAAAATGCTCATAAGAGGAAGCAAGTAAGTGTTGGAGACTATGGCCTTCTTCCAGACATAATCTTTAGAGGCCAGGCAGATTAAATACGTGCTCAGAATGCTGACTCTTCCTTATACACTTACAAATCCACTAAGATAAAAGGAGATCTTTTTAAAGAATATGTAGTCCCATTGCCAAATAAAAGAGTTCTAATCTAACTGGGAAGATTAGGCTTTGGTATCACACCAAAAAAAAAAACCATCTAAAGAAACTCTAGACCATGACATTAATGAAGACTCTGAATAATGATTTACCTGTCTGAACATCTTAGAAGTAAATTCACCACAGCAATGAATGTAAGTAAACTTTAGGAAGTTCTCGAAGAACACGTGTATATACTGGAAGTCTTCCTTTTCAGATTTGACTTCCAGTTTGTATTTTCTTAGCTACCATTTAAACTGCTTGCAATAAACATATGAAAAAAAATCTTCACTAGAAAACTTTCCCTTTTATTTTAGCTTAAAAAGGCCAGTCACTGGGCATTACATTCTTGCAAAATGGAAATATTTCATGTTACCTCTTTCTGAAAATCTTTTGCTTGACTCTCAGCTTCACTGAGTTGAGTTTTCAGACTGGCTGAATCCCGTTGATGTTTTTCTCTCAAAGATCCCATCTGATTTTCAAGCTCCTTTCGAGACATTTCAAGAACACTTATATCGCTGGTTAGTGCTAAACTCTGTTTCTGAGAGCTGAAAAACAAAATCCAATTGATTCCTTACGCATTTTAAATTTACACAAATTGGCACTTTTCACCCTTGAAAGCTTAACATATTGGTTTTGAAGTGTAAGTATCAGCTTAGAGCAATTAAAGAAGTACAGACCATTACTGCCTCCCTAGACAGAGTGCTGACACAAAAGGCTGGTCATGGTCTTGGCTTTTAAATATATGTACACAGCTTGCCGTATATAATTAACATTCAGTATCTCTTTTGGGAGGAAAAACCACCACCAACAAAACTCTTCAGCAGCTGTGGTACCTCCCAGACAAACTGTAGTGCCCTTACCTAGAAAGCTCCTTCTCTTGTCGCTGAAGTTCAGATGTAAGTGAAGTATTTTCCTTCCTCAGCTTAACACATTCAGCTTCCAGAGCAATCCACTCCACCTTCAACTTTTCAAGTTCAACTGCAATGAATATGTTAATTCAATTAAGTAAAATTATTTCATGACTGCTTCAAGGAACACCAGCTAATAAATGGAGGAAAAGCTGGTATCAGCCATAAACCTCAAATATACTTGTTTGTAATCATGTCACATGAATTCTCTCATGAGCACCTGTAAAACATTACAGTATCTTCTACTGTTATGAGGTTTATGACCCAGTGCCAGGCAAGTTACTTTTTTCATTAAAGCTTTTTCTAAGGTACAGAAAGAAGTAGAAAACAGTCTTTTTATGGGTCAACTCTAGCATTTTAGAAACAGTGGTAGAAAAGCATATATGAAGAAAATAATTTCCAAGGCTTGAAAATAGCAAGAGAATCACTAGATACCATGCCTCTGTTACAAGGAAAAAAACGTTAAAAGCAATAAGCTTTAGTGAAACTTTGGTAGAATTAAAAAGTGAGGAGCTCCCCCTTAATGGGCTTAAACTATAGAGAAGTTAAGTGGAATTACACTTGGCCTACTGATATCAAAGAGTACCTAAGTTAATTTAGGCATAATTGACAATAATGAAGCATGCAAAACATCCTTTCCAACACCACAAGCCTTGGTACACACACATAAATACATACATGTGTGTGTACACATACACACACACACAGAGTAAAATGACTGCAAAGGGACAGAAACAGTGATTTGAGTAACTGGCATTCACCACAGTGAGCAGGATGCTCTGGTGGCCGTGGCATATGACATCCTTTCAAACAAGTACCTTTTAGGCGAGAGGCCTCTTCCCTCTGCTGCTCCTCACATTGCTGGCACTTGAGCCGAAAGCTGGCTTGCAGATTGACAATTTCTTTTTCATAATCCGAGGCATCCTTCCTGCGCCGTTCCAGCTCCGCTCGCACCGTCTGCAGCTCAGTTTGCAACGTAGAAATATCTGTGTCTCGTTCTGATGCTGCTTTCTCTGCTACTTTTTGAAGTGACAGAATCTCATTTTGAGCACTGACTAGTTCATTTCGAGTGGCTGAAATTTCATTCTCCTTTTCCTTGCGAAGATTCTCAATTTCTTCTTGTAACCTTCGCAACTGAGCTGGAAAGCAGAATTCATTTTAATATTTTTTCAAACTGTATTTACAAAAAACCTAAAAACCGTTACCCCCCTTTGTCAACTCATTGATATTTAACAGGACTAAAGAAGCCTAATGCAATTGAAAAAAATATATTTATCCTGTCAAATGCTGTACCCTTAAAGAGGCAAGTATGTGGGCCATGTAATACAGAGTGTCAAAAGAAACAAAAATTATGTCTGGACAAAGCTTTCTTAGACAAGGCTGTGCTGTGTGTGTGATACCAAAGAAACTTCCCAAAATCTGAAAACAAGATTTAGATCCAACATCACTGTAAGCAAAACAAGTATTAGAGGACAAGGACATTGGGGCTTTCAGGGACAAGAGGAAAAGCAAGAAAGCTTCTGTCACAAGCCAAACACTTGCAAAGCTACACTGTTCAGCAGTTAACTTGTGATGTCTATAAATATTTGAGATACAGAATAATTTCTCTGTTCTCAACATGCAGTAGAGGAAATACACGTTATTTCTTTGCAGAAAGCATTTTTCAAAACACAAGATGAATTTTAAATTGAAAGGGACAGCTGCACCATGTATACTGAGCTAGAAGAAGGTCCTTTAGTCTAAAATGTGCAGCAGTCACATACACATGAGGCTAGCTGACATTTCTGCATGAAGCAAACCTTAGAAATTGTTTTTATTCCCATCTAAAACCTTTTCATTACTAAAGACATCTCTGAGCACAATTTTTCATCAACACATACACAAATAGAATCCAGTGCAAACAGTTAAAAAAAAGTACAGTACAGAGGAAAGGAAAGTATGAAAGAACAAGAGAACTACAGTTATAACTGATGGGAGCAAAGTGTTTAATTTGCTGTTGTTTTATTTCACTTTTTTTAAAAAAGTACTTCTGATTTCACCATACAAAAAAGCAATTATTAAATTAATGAAGAATTACTCTGAGAAGAAAAGGTAAAATTCGTAAGAGCATTTGAAAAACTAATATAAGATACTGTGGAGGGTCAGAATTACAGATTTAAAGTTGTATGTTTCAGAACCAAAGGGCAAAACAAGGACAGTGAAAAGCATGGGGAGGATAACCAAGGCTGAGTAACCTTCCTAGGTTACTTGTATTTATTTTTGTCATCTCAGTCCATTATAGAACATGACAGGAAGAATGTGAGTGAGTCTTGCTGTAAACTGATAGAGCATCAGAGCTACTCAAAAGAGACTTGCACTTCTGTGAAAATTAAACTTGATGTTTTTCAGTAGCTACATATGCAGCAATACAGGAAGAATTCATATACTGGTACAAACTAGGAACTTTGTTGATGTAACATAGTTGATGTGCAATGAAGAAGAAAAATTCACCTTTTTTGTGCCCTCCTCTAAACAGGCTCCAGCAAGACATTTATCTCATTAAATAAGCTAAAGAACCTATGAATTACCCAGTTCCCCACTTTGAAGGAAAAAGACAAAATGGGAAAAAATACGGTAGTTATTATATATTGTAATACCTAAATGCTATTACAGACAGTAGTAAATTAATTTCATGGCAATTCTGTGTAAGATGAAACAGTCTATCTGTTCCCTAACAAAGCATTTGCAGCATGATGGATTTTGAAATATGTATGAGCAAAATGAGGCTTACTATGACCTTGTTTTAAAATAATTTATACAGGCTTATATTAACAGAAAGCAAATGAAGCAGTGGATGAGAACAACCTGACAGTAACGCAACACATGATGCATCAACAATTGCCTTTCCATGTATTCTTACATTAGAAGCCTTGAACCAAATAATATGCACTAAAACACAAAGAACTACAACTTGCTAATACAGCAGGTGCCTGAGCAAAGGAATGCAAACCATATCTTCCTGACAGTATTTCCTTCATCAAGCCAAGCTAAACTCCTGCTTCTTGGTGCTGGCAGCATTTCAAAGAAATGAGGTTTTTTTATCCTGTGCATGCTGTTGATGAACAACACTCCCTTTAAATGTTCAGGCCTGAAAACAAGCAGAGCCTTGGACTGAAAATCTGAAGACATACAGAAACTCTAAGATAGGTGGAGTTGTAGAAATAACTTACACAGGAAAGTTACTACTAACAATATGGGAATGGTTTCTGAAGAATGGGATACAATTTGAGAGGACAATTAGAAAGAAAACTTCCATTACATCTCTCGTTTATGTAAGCCATTACCTCATCTAAACTGAATGCTTTGCTTCTTTCATTTTTTTAAAATTAGGAGCAACAAATTACTTGAATTTCCTTGCTCTACCTATGTGTTCATCTAATGAACCTGACACGTAGAGACATGACCTCAGTTGTTTCTCTGGCACTCTCTCTTTATCACAAACAAAGCCAACAACACTGGCTGGCCTAAAACTTGATTCCCTGAAAATACTTCTAGAAATGTTACTTCATTAAACTGCTGGTTGGTTTTTTTTTTTTCCTCCCCTGCAGTTTGCAGGGGCTGCCAAGGGAGAATCCTCACAACTTTTCCCAAACTGTGAGATGTGTCACACCCTAAAAGTTTGGGAGGCAGCAAAGCATACAGTGAACATCAGAACATTTTGAACTGCAGAGAGAGGAGGAAACATTATCAAGACCTCTCTTGAGAAGGATCCAGAAAACGAAACAGTACTGAATTGAGAAGAGGAATCCTGCAATTAAGTTTGGCTCTGTCAAGTTTCTACTTTCATTCTCTCTTTTTAGGAGGAAAAAAAATATTTCTTTTTTTTTTGTACATAGAAATAACTATCAAATATTTTCCAATTTTTGTTACAGCATTTACTATTTGGAGAATTTTTATTATTAGCAAGATAACACTCAAAATTAAATTGCTCCTCTCATTCTTAAGATGAGCACTCTTTAAGCTTCTCTTTTTTACAAGAGCAATGGCAGAAAATGTAAAGATTCTTTGCTGACAGTCACATAAAACAGAGCTATTACAAAAGTTTTTCAGCGTAACTAGTATATGACAAGTACCACATTACCTAGCAAACTACTGCCCAGAAAATAATTTTCTAGGGCTTATTTTGACTTCCTAAGAAAGTCAGGACTGTCAGTCCACCCGCCTGTCTGCTCATCTGCCTTCCAGACAGTTTTGGGTCCAAAGCAAATGAAATGCTGACAGAGATCCCAAGGATGAAGCTCCTGAGTTTTGTAATAATCAGTGGCTGAGCAGCTCTTCCAACTAATGCTTGCTCTAAGGAAATTGTAACATAATATAACCTTTTTTGACCTTAAGGTTGGATAGACTGACAGATTCTTGCTCAACAAGCTCACTCACATGCATGGATGAGAAGTTAATGTGATACAGAACACGTGAGTCAGAAGTTATGTAAATCATGGGATTACATCCTGCTGTACACATTTGGGCTGAAAAGAGCATGATTGATTACATCAATTTTCAAAAAGGCTCTGACAGGGTCTCTGTTGCAGCAACTTTACTGCATGCTCTGATGCTGGATGTGGATCTGGATGAAAAATTTCTTTAAGAGGATCTGATAATGAAGTGAAGAGACTGAGTAGCACAAAAACACCTAAAGCTTCTGAGTGCTCTGAAGGCAGTCAGTAAGAACCCCTGGATCATTCAGAACTGAGAAAGACTAAAGGGAGATGAAGTTTCTATTACAGATTACACCTTTTGGATTTTCTAAGTTACTATTAGGACCATGGGAATTGAAAAGAAACATTTCACAACAACATTCAAAGATATGGTTTAAGAAATCAGATTTAAAACATACACTCAACTAAACATTTTCCTTTATTAATGACTACGATGCCACAGAAACAGCCAAAACTATACAGTTTCCCTGAAGAGTGGGGGAAAAAAATCCTACCTTGCAGAGCATTTATTTGCTTGTTGGATTCTTCAACTTGCACTCGATATGCTTTCCTCTCTTCTTCCAAGAGAGCTACAAACAAAAGTGAAAATGCACCCAAGAGTTTTTGTTAGTAACATGAATTTCACCTGTGTAATTCATTTTAGTCACAATCTCTCCTTAAATAAAAATATTAAACACATATATTACTTCAGGAAGTTATCAATGGTAGTAAAACTGTGTAAGTAGTTTAATAAAAGTTAATACTAAGACATCATTCCATTATTGTGGTAGTATTACAATTAATTTGAAATTGATATAATCTGTTGCCTGGTCTGAAAACTCCGTGTGTGCTAAAGGCAAACTGGAGTGAAAGGAAGGAAAAAAAAGGCTGTAAATATAACCTCTAATGAACACTGAACAATATGCAATTAAACTGGACTATACTACTTCCTCTTAAAAACAATAGAGCTACATAGCTGATAGGATGATCTAACAAAGAGCTACCACTGAAGACATTCAATCGCATCCATTATCTGACTGAAATAAGGATGAAATATACAGAGTTCAAATACGTATTCAATACTATGAAAACATGTTGGCTTATCCTGAACTATCTGATATATACAATTTTACTGAATACCCTAAAGAACCAAGTTGATCTGGGTCTCACCTTGGAGTTCAAAGCATTTTTGTTTACTTGTCCTAGCTAGCTCTTGGGCTTCAATCAGCTCCTTGTGCAGTTGCTGAATTTCTTGCTTAGCCCCAGTCTCTGATTGTGCACCCTGCAATTCATCTGATAAAAGAACATTTTCTTTGAATCATAAATTTGTACAACAGCTTAATTTGCACTCTCATGTGGTGATTGGCAACTTTTTACTCAAATTTTCAAAAGGTAGTTAAAGTAAACTCAAAGTTGGATTAGGCAGATATTAGCAAAAATATTAATATACTTTTTAAAGTAGTAAAACATATGCAAACCTTAAAACATTCATTATACATAACATGCAATATGAAACAAAAATTAACAAGGAAGAATTAGAGAGTTTTAAGAAACACTGTATAAACTGGCAAGGGCTTCTGTATTGACAAAAACAAGGAACAACAAAACTAAGACAATCCTTGACAGTGTTTGCAATTTGTCTCTTTGTAAAGGAAGCTGCTCTAAGCCTGTCTCAGTGCACAGGCTCAGGCAAGAGCTGCTATTCCATGTTTCACTACTGCCACCCACCCACCAACCACATCGTCAGCCTCCCCCTCTCCCTCTGAGGACCAACAAGGAAAGGAAAAATTTCGGCCAATTTCCTAAAACAAAATTAAGAAAAAAGAAGAAAATTCCAACCTTTTTATTTCACTCAGTGGCCTTAGTGAATACTAAGATAAATACTGCATTTGATTTTTTTTTTAAATTATATCTTAAAATATTAGGTGTATCTTTAATATGATCATAAATCTATGCACATTATTTAAACTCTAAATAAAAACATTTGCTCTTCCCCTTAAGTTTTGTATTAGCTAAAACACATATTAAATGCCTCTCGGGCTTACAAGAGATGACTTGCAGTCACAGACAAATTANATATATTTATTATTATCGTTTTAGGCCTATAGGTAAAGGCCTAAAACTTGACATAAAGCTTCTCTGATGAGAAAGATAAAGGAAGGAAACTGGTAAAAGAACTCCAGCTGTGTATCATGGGAGAGGGTAGATAAAAAAGGGTCACACAGTTACCTGGTCAATAAATGTCTGCAACTATAGACCATATGGATTTAAGACAAAGGCTTAAAAAAATATTACTTGGGTTTGTATGGACCTTGCATTAATATGGAAAAAATAAAAAGAAACTATAAATTAGCTCCTCATGATACTTTTGACATTCATATTTAGCTGTATATGTTATCAATAAAGTAATTACAGATTTTTTTCTTGTTCTCTTAATTAAGAAAATTGTTTAGCAAATCATGCAGAAGTCTTCATAGTGCATCTCTCTGAGGGGCTGCTTTTCCTGCTCTCACAGTAATGAACTGGTGAGTTTGAGCAGAGCTGAGAACACACATGTACTTTTAGACTTTTTCAGAATGAAGTTATGAGAGCAGAAAGAACAGAGAGGATACATATTTAATCCAAAACCTTTGTTTTATGGTTTATTAGCTCTAAATCCAAGTTTCTCTTTACTGAATGTGTTTTGTTCTTAGCTTCTCATGGATAAAGATTTAGGGCAATTAGACTTTCAACCCTCCTTAATGAGACTTTTCAGAAGAAATGGATGAGGAAGTCCACAAATTATGCTCAAATCACGCCTGATAAAGAAGCAGTGTCCCAAATCCAACAACAGACACCCTAAATGAACTTTATGGTGGCAGTGTTTTCTAGTCAATGAAAGCACACATCATAAAAGACAGTACTGCTTCAAAAGAGATGAGAGGTAAACTCTTTCCTACATCAACACAAAAGGGGAATTTCCATGTGCGTGACATGCTCCTAAATCAAAAGCCAAGAAATATAAGCACAAGAAAATATTAGCTTTTTAGTCTTACNAAATATTAGGTGTATCTTTAATATGATCATAAATCTATGCACATTATTTAAACTCTAAATAAAAACATTTGCTCTTCCCCTTAAGTTTTGTATTAGCTAAAACACATATTAAATGCCTCTCGGGCTTACAAGAGATGACTTGCAGTCACAGACAAATTAAATACTTTTACAGCTGAAGTTTTGGAGGAATTTAAAAGAGGAAAACTAAGTATTTGTTACTAAGAGCAGTGTCCTCTAATGGGCACACATCTAGAAATTAGATGCAGGAACATTCCAGCCTGCAGGCATCTGCAAAGCCAGGAACAGCATCCAGCAAAATCTCATTTATTAAATTTTCCTTAAGCAGTGTCTGTGCACAAACTGATCTTTCAGTAGGCACAAACAGCACTAATAAACTCTATCGTTTATTATAGNGCAGAAGTCTTCATAGTGCATCTCTCTGAGGGGCTGCTTTTCCTGCTCTCACAGTAATGAACTGGTGAGTTTGAGCAGAGCTGAGAACACACATGTACTTTTAGACTTTTTCAGAATGAAGTTATGAGAGCAGAAAGAACAGAGAGGATACATATTTAATCCAAAACCTTTGTTTTATGGTTTATTAGCTCTAAATCCAAGTTTCTCTTTACTGAATGTGTTTTGTTCTTAGCTTCTCATGGATAAAGATTTAGGGCAATTAGACTTTCAACCCTCCTTAATGAGACTTTTCAGAAGAAATGGATGAGGAAGTCCACAAATTATGCTCAAATCACGCCTGATAAAGAAGCAGTGTCCCAAATCCAACAACAGACACCCTAAATGAACTTTATGGTGGCAGTGTTTTCTAGTCAATGAAAGCACACATCATAAAAGACAGTACTGCTTCAAAAGAGATGAGAGGTAAACTCTTTCCTACATCAACACAAAAGGGGAATTTCCATGTGCGTGACATGCTCCTAAATCAAAAGCCAAGAAATATAAGCACAAGAAAATATTAGCTTTTTAGTCTTACCCACACTGAAAATTAAATGTTTTGTAGTTCAAAGCAAATATAATTTTTGTGCTAATTCTAGTTTTGAAAAGTACTTCTTCAGTGAGCAGGATTGCCCTATTTACAAATAATAACACTACTAAATATCATCATGCTTAGAATCAGATCCCTTAAGAAGCAAATTCACATCACAACTGACTGTCCTCAAAGAAGGCTAAGGAGTTACCATTAATTACAACAAGGTGCCAGAAAGAACTAAATAAAAAAGGTCAAATACAGCATTGTTTCTTCCTCATTCATTTTCTTTACCTCATGGAAAATTTTAATCTGTGATCACCTTGTTTGCCACATTTTAAGAAATGTTCTCAATTAATACTACTTTGTTTCCCACACAAATACAGTGAGGCATCCCTTAACATTGACTCTAATAGTAATTTTAAAATTGTTTAAGAACTTTTTTTTAACAATTTTAATTTAATTTTTTTATAACAGAGATAATACAGAAGCACACATAGGCTGTGGTCTTAACCAATCCTTTATCTGTATGTGCCTGGCCTGTGGAAGCAACTTTATGAGCAGCCTGATATTTCTTCAAGCCTCACTTCTGAAAGTTCACCTTCAGAATTCTGCAGGATTTCTCACGTTATTCAGAAGACAATTTTCAGGGTGCTCTGGTGAAGTCAGACACAACAACTACAACCCTGAGGGGTTTTTTTTAGCTTCATAAGATCCACATGAAGGAAACTGTATCATATATTTTAAATACAGTATCTGGTTATTCTGACATAAAACAATGGTTCCCGAACTTTCTGAGCTGACAGATCACTGCTGATTTTCAAAATTTCTTATGGAAACTACCACTACTCAACAAATCCTCAGCTGAAAACATTTCCTACTAAGATTCCATGGATCACTCTTGTAATTACTATGAAAACACAGGGACATTGGTAAAAAGATTACCAATCCTCCAATGACATTTATTGCTCCTTTCCATCTGTTTAACATTTACCTGCCCTTAACTTTGCAAGAAGTAGTCACAAACAGGCTGTTTAAACAGAAGTGTCCAGGGAACTGTTATGAATGGTTAATAAAGTCATTTACCTTGTGGGAGAAAAAACAAAGCCAACTAATCTGTCAGAGCTTCCCCCGTTCCCCTCCTTGGTAGATTCTGACTTGCAGAAACTTAAATCAAACCCTGAATGCACTCAAAAATTTTCATGGAAAATGCTTGGAGGAAACTACAGCAATCAGAAGTCTCATAATTGTCTTGTTCCATTAATTTGTTTTGTACATTTCAACACGACCGCTGCCTTTTCCAGCGGCCATTTCTGCATTCCAAACAGCTGCCAGATCAAAAATGTTCTCACTCTTCCTTAATTATATGGCTGCAAAACAAGTCCATTTGAAAACCTTTCTGAGGCAAATCAGATCCTTTTTAGGGCAAAGTCAGGCACATGAAGCCGGTCTCTGAAAAAAAAACTCAAAGAAAACTGTGGGTTTATAGGCTCTTCATAAAAATTAAAAGGGCAAATGATTCATTGCACAGATATTTTTTAACGGTTTCATGAGAGCAAAATAGGAATGCCCATAAATAGCCTCAAGAGGAAAAGTTGCTGCCAACCTCAGTTTTATAACAAAAAATAAGACTATTATAGTCACTACAAACAACATTATCAAATTTTACCTTCTAGCATAGAAAGTCACTGAACATATTTGTTATTAATTGCAGACATTAGAGCAAACCCCAACGGAACATGCCTGGTATCTCAAACACTCCTTTCTAAACTCCTTTGCTGAACTGATGTCCACTGGGAAATATCAAACTCCATTTCATACATGTTGCCAAACAGCAAAAGTAATTTGTGCAATTTTTGGAAGCCTTTCTGTCATAAAATTAGGGAGTGTAAACAATTGGAAACAAAAGCTCTTTTACAGGTCTCCTACGTTCCGTTATGGTTTCCTTTCTTTCTGAATCACAAAGAACTGTGACATTCTTTTACTTGTGATCCCAATAGGAGCATAATTTTACAGATCTTATCAAGTATCTAATTGTTAAAGAAGCATAAAATTATTTTCAGTAGGCTAAATGTAATAACTAATTAATATGCCACAAAAATTTTCAGCTAATGAACATGTAATTATCAGCTTGCTAATTAAGTATACCTCTTCAATGCATAAAAACCAAGAAAAACTTTACATTTATAGCAACAAAACAATCATTCAAAAAAGAGTTATAACACAAACTTCAAATCTTGATTGTGTTAAAAAGAAAATCCAAAATCTTGTTTTGATTAACCTATCAGCTGCAAACTAAGAGAAATATTTCTGACAGTGATGGAAGCTATGCAAGTAAAATTTGACAATGCTTGAAAAATGTCAGTGATGGAAGAATCCCTCCTCTCCACAGCTATAGTCTTAAATGTGTGTTGACTCTACTTCTCAAGTCAAAGTTGTAAGATGTAAATTCCTAGAAGAGTGTTGGTGAGTACAGAGATTACCTTTATATACAGATTATTTCTATAGCAACAAAAGTGTGCTTTTATATCACCCAAAGGAGTCATTACTGATCTTTAAATTTAACTCTTCCATACTACATGAGCAACATCTTTGAATTCCAGCATTCTATTTTAATGCACATTTGATAAAAACCAGGGAGATAAAAAGATGACATATACAGATTATGCATCTAAATTTGCAAAAGTAAATTTGTTTACCTTTTAGAAGAGCTACTTTGACAATAGGTTCATTTAGATCTTGGTCATCCATTTGAGCATCTAAAAAAAAACCCCACACCTTTCAGAGAGCAGGCAGACTGCAGACAGTTCTCATAATACACGTTCTTTACATGGAGAGAAGATTTTATGTCCTTCTCAGTTTACAAGAATCAAATTATGAAGCCGCAAAATAGACAATACTGCTCTAAGCTTGTCTCTTAACTCTGCATAATATATTCCATTCTTTTAAGAAAATGCTCATGATTACCTACATTTAATTCAAACTAATTAGAGGTTACAGAAATCTCAGTTAAACTCTTACCTGTAGTGTCGTCACTGCTTTTTTCCTTGCTTGGGCTAAGGGTGTCAGACAAATCGTTCGATTCTTTGACTCGTCCTTGGTTTTCTGCAAGAGACAAGGAAAAGCAACTACAATCAATAAATGCTTTGTTCATAATTTCTCCTGTACACCAAAATACTGCTAAATGTCAATAGAAAACAACTTGGTTCAAGAAACAGTTAAAAACCTGCTGGGTGCTTATTTCTTTGCAAGTCTGGGCTAAAACGGATTCCGCATCCCTGGAATCATTAACCCAGCCTAGCCTCTAATAAGGGATGCAAGTGCCTCGTGCACAGCTTGAACTTGGGTTAATGCTGTGCTCTTGCCAGCTGGAACTCTGGAAAAGCTGATTCAATCAGCAAACAAATAAGAAAAGAAAACTAGAACAATGCAGATACTGTAGCAAGACAGAAAGAAACTCCTGTTAAGAATAAAACTGTGCTTCAGTATTTTGGAAGCCTACATACTGTACTGTTCAAAAGAAGCGTGGTATGAACCATTAAAGAATCACAACAATATAAATTAATACATTAGTTTCTAGAAAGAATTTTCAGTTCAAATTGTATTAAGAGAAGCAGTGTATGTTGTTTCCACAAAAAATCACCTTCATGAAATATCGGTTCACATATAATTCAGCACTTTATTACATGCACCTTAGTGAAGCCACACAGCTTTTTTTTTTTTTTTTTTTTTTTT
>VXAX01003533.1:182014-203353 GCA_013399835.1 Leptocoma aspasia | reverse complement strand
TGGATTTTCTGTTGTTGGGGTTTTTTTCCCAGTTCTAGGTTTTTAGTGGAGACCACATATTTTCAAAAGATAAGGGGATTTAATTACACCAGAGGATCTTTGTCCCACACAGAATCACCCCTGACTCAAATTCCAAATATTATACATGACTGTAATAAATTTTAAAAAATTTTTCTTAAATAATAATTATGGTTTAATTCTGATGGGTCCATTAAAAAAGGCCACACCATCTCTGGTGTGGGCTAATCCAGCAGGTCTGTCAGCAAGGAACTGTCACCAACATGCAGGTGAGGTTATGCAAAATTAAATCCTTCTTGGCTGCCTATTCAGAGCCTTGCTTTGACAGCTCTGCTGCCCACCTGCACATTAACAGAGGTTTCCTCTGAGTCTCAAGTTGCAGGCAGAGATACTATATGAAAAGGTGTCAATACAGCATTCCCAGTACACAGACATCTACCATCCATGGAGAAAAGCACAGGGAACACAAATAATTTCACCACATATAGATAAACGTGCATGCAACAATGAAGTACCAGGACATGGGAAGAAAGAAGCACATCAATAAATAAATCGTGTTATACAATAGGGTTAGTGTATGAAAATAAGTAAAAACCAAGGGAATAATAAGATATCTTTTCAAATAACAGAATAAGAGAATACACAGAACTAACTTCCCCCGAAACAAAAGAAGTGGAAACTGGAGATAACCTGTGCGGCTGCATGAGGAAATCAACATGACAGAACACGGACAGGCTAACAGGAGAAAACCCACTAAATTTTCTTAATCTAACATGAAAAGTTTCCTTTAACTCTGTGCCAGATTAACATCCACTTGTACATGAAACAGAAGGCAGCAAGTACAAACAAAGCAGCTGATGAAGAGCAAGACTCTTCCCATCCTAATGCAAACGAAATCACTGAAGAGGAAGGTGAAAAGCACCTGTACAATTAGAGCACACTAGAGGTTCAGGCCTGGCAGGTATTCCAAACACAACTCCCATCCCATTTTAGCTGACTTCAAAATTCATAATGATTGCTGTAGTTAAAAACTTAATCTTTGGGTGTGGGTGGTTCTTTGCTAAAACAAAAAGGGATCTTATTTTTAGGAATAAGGTTTTTAACTAATATCTAAAGGTGTTACAAACCAAAACATTTTACATTATCATACAGAACCAAGCTCACAGGATTGTCATTAAAACTGTAATAATTACTAAATCAAGTAATACATTATTTTTTTAAACTATTAAGAAAAATATAACCTAAAAGCCTCACCCATGTCACTTTTATTAGTGGCCGATCCAGAAGCACTAAGCTGAGCAAGATCCATATCCAACTAACTTTACCATATCTGGGCATCCATGGAAATACTGTTTCCCTGCTCTGTGCAAAATGGGAGGAACAGTGCGAGTTCCAACCACTGAATTAATTCTCTCTCCCACACCACCCCTTATATACTTCCCTCCCACCCATGCTTGGTACACCAGCATCTTACCCCCTCCTGCCCTCCCCCCTCTGAAACAAGGCACAAAAAGATGAGGCACCAGAGGAAAGATGCACCAGTTCTACATGTGAAACAGCAGAAGACAAATTATTAGAAACCTGCTTCCTATTCTGGAACCAGAGTCGTAAGCACTAAACTCTTTCCTGTACTATATTATATCACAGCAGTTGTTCCTATTTCCCATAATAAAACTGAGCTGAATAAATATAGCCAAAGTGATAAAGTATATTAAAATGTGTTGACATCATACTTGATGAGCTAGAATATATTACCAAACACTAAAAATAGCTCAGAGCTTTGCAATGGAAGGGGCATGCAAGTGTTACGTTACAGTTATTGTATGCATTCTTTTGCCAAATATGGCACCTTGTCTATAGCTTCTTCACATACAGAAAGGAGTTAAAGGTGCCATTCCATGCATTAAAGGAAGAGAAGATAAATTAAAATGTCTCTAAAACACTGGACCTTTTAACAAACTAACATGTATTCAATACAACACACTTTGCAGAAGGACAGAGGGTAAAGAACTGAGGTAGTATGTCCAGACAGCAATAAAAAGCTGCAAGAGATGAGTGAGCCTGCAAGTCCAAACAATCTTACATTATTAGACACTTGAGAAATATTGACCTGCACACTTGGTAGCAATCCTGACCTTGGCATTGTAAGGTAAGGATGACTTTTCCTTGACAAGTCTTTTCTAATTCGCTCCTTTAATTTAACTTGCTTTATACATTAGAGAAAAGAGTTAGAGAGGCACAGATATATTTTACTTGTAAAAGACACATTTAGGAGGTTAATACTTATTTTAAAGTTATGAGATAAGATAGAAAATGGCCAAATTAAAACACACTTTTATTTAAAACTTAAAATTACACCGAACATTATTTCTGTGCAGCCCTATAATAAAACCAAAATCCCGTTTGGAATTCATGCAGGCAATAAAGCTTGAATTGAATTTACAAATATTACTTTTTTTTTTTTTTTAAATGCATATTCAAGTAAGAACTCAGTCAATATTGAGACTAGCATTTCATGCACTCAATCTTCAAAAATGGTTTCCATTAAATCTTTTTAGCCTACAATAGTATTTGGAGTAGAGTTCAGCAAACAATTTTCCTCCCCTTTATTGAATATCTCCTCAAATCTTCAATCAAAACCCAAACTGTTGGCTTAACACAGAACATGCACTGAGTGACAGAAAAAGCATGCTTCAAAAACAGTTAAATAATCCAGAAGTCTAACCTTTCAAAAGCTTTGTTTCTTCCACTTTGGTTAGATGTCCTTCATCTATGATCTTGTCTGCCAAACAAAATAAGTGTTACTTTCCAAGCTCAAATTTTCCCTGCATGCTTCTACGTAGAGTACATTCCATGACCAAATTAAAAGCTGATAATATTACTTCCTACTCAGCCTTGAACAAAAACTTTATTCTAGCATGGAATAATGAAACAGAGCACACAAGCCTACCAGAACTTTGTGATACAGTGCATAATTATTTCTCCTTATTAACTTACATAATGCTGCAGTTCACTAATGAGAATTTAGAAAAATTAGTTTTAGGTACTTAAAAAAAATTCTAATCAGAAGCAACAAATAATTAACACGTTTCTCAAGTTTAGTTACAAAAAAGGAATTGGAAGAGCTGGTTGCATGAAACAGACATCCACCCAACACAGCAGAAATCTAGAAATGCACCACAGTACAACAGCAATAGAGAAATCCCCTCGACATCACAATTGCTTTTAACAGCACCTGTGAAAGGTACACAGAAACAGCTTTCTTTGTTTAAACCTTTCAAGAGAGCTGCACAAACCTCCAAAAAACTAGGAATGCATTACATTCAAGTTCATGAAAAATGGAGTTTTTATACAAAGTCTGCTTTAGGGAAGTCTATTCATGCATGTGAGGTGCACAAAAATCTTAGAAGTGGAATTTGAGACTAGATTGCTAACTTCATTCTAACTCCTGCTAGGACATGAAGATAAACAAGAACACCAAGGGAAGAACAGCATTGGATTAATCAAAGACATTAAAAAAAACGATTGAATAATTAATTTATTTTTGCAGATGAGATTTCATTATTTCTAATTCTTTAAGAAGCAATGCCAACACAGAAGTATCAAGGGTCCCATCTTACAGATCACATCCTTGATTTCTGTGCAACAGATTTTGCAATTTAGTCCATGTTGAATACTGTTAGTCCCTGAAATATCAGGCTTGAAGCTGCCTCTGCCTCCCCTCTAAGGTCTCCCTGTCAGATCCCTGATAACCAGACAGGGAATGCAGTTTGCTGGATACTCCGTGTGTTGTCAACAGGAAACTGAGACACAGAGAAGGCTGAATGAGCAGCACAAACTTTAGTTCAGACTAAACAAGCTGGATGACAGTAAATCCTCTTCAAATAAAAAAAACCCCATAAAAACAAAAAACAAAATTGAAAAAACTTTACTTTTAGCATTTCCAGCTTCAAGTATCTCTGAAGAGTAACTTGTCCCTCTACTCCTCTGAGAGCATGTTGCTATAACAATGACAATCTAAGGACAGATGCAGGACAAGATCTGGGAGATGTCATTTACAACCCTAGATGGCTATAAAACACATGGAACAGCATACTAGATTTTCAGGACTGGCTTTAGGTCTCAAGCAACTGTAGGAGATTACTCATCATCCAAGTTCAGAACAGCCCCGAGTTCCTCAGAGCTGGTGAGAATGACTGTGCCTACACTGAGGAAAGCACTGTGGAGGGAATCAAGTTTCTGGCAGCCACAAGTCAAGTTTGAGTGATACCATGAGTCCTCTTCTATATTAAAAGAAAATAAATCTGAAGAAAAGTCTTCATATATTATTATTCCTGGACTCAGCTGTGGCTGGAAGAGGGGTGGAAGGGAAGGCAGCAAGAAAAAAGCTGGGGAATTCTCCCTGTAGTTCTGAATAAAACAGCTGAATACAAAAACAAGTAGCTTTCAACTGCTTGATCTGAAGGGGTAACACCTCAACCATGCTAGACTGCTAGCTTAAAATAGGCTTCTATAATCAGCTTACAGAGGAAAATTTAGTATTATGAATTGATGGATCTTTTAGCTTTCAAAATTCAGTAACTGTTAAACCCTGAATAATTGCAATGCAAAACAGAAACTACCCTTCTTGACACACACGTTTTCCAAACTGAAATTTCTGCAGCAGATCTTTACACTCCATTTCCGTGACTAAAAAGAAACTGCAGGCATGTTTTCTTTTTTGCTTTTTTTCATTTCCATGATGGTTTATTGTTTTCTAGTGTCCGTTACTGATTTCACTGTTTGTACAAAAGGTGTCTCCTTGGCACTGTTTCTTCAGCCAAGACCTCGAGCAGCAGCACACGAGTCTGCCTGGCCTGACCCAAAGCTGGCACAGCCAGTGTTTTGCACCTGGTGACTGACACCTCTCCTAACTTTCAGAACAAGTGAACATTCTCTGTGTTTCAAGAATGCTACTTTTAACATATGGCATAAACCAATGAAAAGGCAGTTTATTTCAGCATGCCGGTATTTAGGTAATACACAGAAAACTGGATGTTGGTATCACCAAACTCCACAGAATCTTATTTTTCACTCTTACCACCCTAGTCACTAAAAATGGCAGAATCCAGACAACATTGAGAAAGAAAAGATTAAGAGATGCCTTCTTTAAAACATCTCTTTCAAATCTCTGCATATTTTTATTTTACTATTTCAGAAAACTTCATAAACTTGATTTGTTTTTAAATCAATTAGTGCTTTCCCTGAATCAAGACATGCAATCTTAGCTACCAAAATATAAATTAGGGTGAGGATCCTAGCTTTAATTTCTGGCACAAAAGAACTTTAGCTTTCATGCTATCCAGTCCCTACTTAGCAGAAAGCAGAGAGGTACATATAACTAATGTTTTTACTGACACAACCTGCTATGAAGTTAAGCTTTCAGTTAGCCTTTAAGATAATTCATATTTTCTCTTGTAGCTGAAAGCCAGATTTCCTTCAGGTTTTTAGGCATTTCCTATCTTTTCAATTTAAGAACTCCATTTTAGATTTAGGTTACCTATCACTGTGTGCAGTATAATAACTAAGATCTGTTAACATTACAATTATCACTTAAGTAACATGGCCCCTCTACATTTATTTTGATGCCAAAATATAGTCTTTGAAGTAGGCCAGGTTTGAAAACCAATAAAAAGCCTGTCCCCCAATTCCCCTCAATTCCTCAAATTTACAACCATCTGAAAAAAGTGATACTAAACATGACTTAACTTTACTTAGACACCTGCAGGTCAAAGGAAAAGTTAAAAATAATTCAATACATTCAATCCATCCAAAAACTGTTATTAATAAATTTGCAAAAATCAGCTTGGTGAAAAGAAAAAAGCTGACTTGCATTTAAAATCAAATGCAAAAATCACAAAGTAAGGGGAAAAAAAGGACACAAATAAAGAAGGGTTAGACTGGAGTGAAAGACAGGAAGTTGGCAGGGCAACAAATCTCACTTTGGTCTATACATCATCACATTTTTGCTAATAATGCATATCATGTACTGATCAAAAAGAAGCACCATGACTTCTGCTCTTGATATCACTGATTTTGACCAGTGGTTACTGAAAAAAAGCTATGGAATGAGCAACAAGTGAACTGGATGTAATGATCAGAAAGTAAGAGACTTCCCAGATCATTCAGAGCCAGATTTCATAATACTCCACAGATGTTAGAGATCAGGACATGTTACTGGATGATATTGTGAGTGCATTGTGCTTAAAAAATAAAAATAATTGCATAATATCTTAAAAAATCTACAGAAGCTGGATTTTACAAACCATCTGGTTTCTGGGATTTTTATTATATCATTATTGTTTAAGTAATAAACCTGCTCCTCTCTCAGTACTAAAACCTCTGGGCAAAACCCCAGCATACTACCACATGATGAACTACAAATTCTTGCTTTGTATTGCCACTCTTTATGATATTGTTCTACATTATTTGCTGTGTGCCTTAAAACTTGACTTCCTGACAATCTCTGGAACTGGAATTTTACTCCCCAGGAGTCCCCAACTCTTGATGCTAAACAGAGCAAAGAACAGGAGTAGGACTGAAGGGCAGCATTTACATACAAAAGCAAAAGGTTAGATCCTACAGTTTGCAGTTTTTAACCTCATGATGTTGTGAGGTCTGACTAAACATATTTGAATATGGAAAAGGCAAACTTTAGGTCCAAGAAGAAATAAAAGAATCAATGATTTGGAATTGTTCTTGATGTGAGAGTAAAAACTTAGACTCTCATAAAAAAAACAAAATACTGAACCCTTTTGAACTCATATTAATTCCTTTAGAAAGGAAGCAGTTAAGGCCTTGCACTGTGTTCACTCTGTAGCTTTCAATGTCTTGAGAAAGGGTAGGCATAAATCCACTGATCTTAATTTTACTCTTTTAGTACTTCTTTAACATCTTAGAACACTTTACTAGACACTGTTGATCACTTTTCCTTCTCAATAGTGACAGGACTGGTCACATTTAGTTTGCAGAAGCAACACTAACCTCAGTTTTGCCAAAATAGGTTAAGCTAACATCCAAACAAGGAAAACAGGCAACCAATTTGTATTTGAACATCACACAGTGTGCTTTTCGTGTTCTAGACAAAAAAGTTTCCCCAAGCATTTAACTTCATTTTTACGTACTGAAAAAAGAAGATTCATACAAGATCTTTGCAAAATTTAGAATTATTTTAAACTGCAGCCTTACAGAAGACAGCTACCAGTCATTAATTTTTTTGAAATAAACATTTTTCAAATAAATAAAGTTTAAATTTTCTTAGACAACATTAACAGTATCATGTCATTTGGTTTATGGCACTGCAATCTGGATCACAAGCAGTAAAATCAAACAAGTCTGCTACCCTCCTTCATGAAAATTTGAGAGGAAAGAATCCAATGGGCATCATGTCAAAAATGATCCTGTCTTATTTCTGCTTCTAAATGCTTCTCTGCTCAATTGTAGGTACATAATTTCTCTAAAATCTGAAGTCAAAAAAAAGTTTTCTTGAAGTTTAATAGCACTTTTTTCTCTTTATTCTAATTTTTCTTTCAGTATGCAAAAACGATTAACATCTTCAGTTTTTCCTTAATTATAGATGTGCAGACAGTGCTGTTTCATTACTTATTTTCAAAAGCATTTGCTTGAAAAACACATTTTACATTCCAGAATAACACAGACATTCTAAAGACTGGTACTGCAATTTTCTGTTTTTCTTAAAACAGTCTCTTGGATTTCCACATACAAACTATGGACTTGTTTTCCCTTCTGTTCTTTTGTTACAACTGATTTGGAGAATGTGTAAAGCCTTTGATTATTATCAGCTAAATTACAGATATGTGAAAAGGCATCTCATTCTCCATCCTTCTGCTGCCTGTGATAGTTGCTTAAACTGACAGGTTTCAACTTATTTGTAACAGGTGAAAAATTACACCCAGTTTTAAATACCATGTGGCAATATAACCACTCTTTTGTTGGTCAGGGCACAATAATGGATGAACTGAGAAGAACAGACAATGTGACCATCCCTTTGCAAGAGCAAAGATATCCTGTTACTGCTTCTACCAGACATCTGCTTAGTACCACAATGCCACAATTCTATGCTTAGAAAATTTCTGCTACTACAGAAATATTAAATAGTAGTGACAAATTCTGGTTTCATCCACTTTTTCTGTGTTTTCTCTTGTTTTTAAAGCAAATGTGAACACTCTTGTACTCACTCTGACATTCTATGAACTGATGAATAAAAGTGCAGTCCCCTCCACTCTTTGAAAGAAAGTGCTCTAGTAGAGAAAGAAACACTTCAGTTTACATCTTCTTATCATTTTCAAATTGATGCAACAAAAAATTTGAAAGGCATGTTAACAATATTTGTCAGTGTATTCATGATGGACTTTTGAATCAAATCTGAGTTAA
Organism: Leptocoma aspasia; assembly: GCA_013399835.1. Taxonomy (NCBI): domain Eukaryota; kingdom Metazoa; phylum Chordata; class Aves; order Passeriformes; family Nectariniidae; genus Leptocoma; species Leptocoma aspasia. Next base: position 194,902 of record VXAX01003533.1, on the reverse strand, counting down.
TACGCAAGCAGACAAGACATGAAATTGAAATGATGTCTAGTGATACTAGGAAATAGATTACTCTTTTAAACTGATCAGAAACTGAGTACTGAAATGGATCAGTAACTGATCAAACTGAAGTACTTCAGCTGCATTTTCAAAAGAAACATGTTTTAAAGCTATATTCTTCAGCATTTTTATCAGCTTTAAAAGGGTATTTTCAAAGTTTTTCATTAATCTTCATGATGAAGCTTCATTTATAACACCCTCTATTTTAAAAGTGTTGTTCAATAGATGCCTATACTTTTTAAACAGTTTCACTTTGAAAAGACAGTTCTGCAGCAGAGTTCCTAAAACTGGGCTCCATTCCCAAGTTTGCTCAAGTCCTTGTTCAGCTACCAACTCCATCACAATCCTGCATCTCTTCAAGGTGCAAACACTTCCTTTGTGAAGAACCTCAAAAATCCTTTGACCAAGAATCCAGCAGTGGGAAAAGGCTGGCATTATTACAAACCTGCAGAATGTACATTCTAACCAAATTGTTCAATCATTAGCTCTGACATCAGAAGCTTAACTGCAATACTAAGCTTTACTGTATTTCAAAGTTACTCTAAAAAGTAAACTTTTTTTAACCCACAAGGACAGGGCTTTTAAAAACCAGCACCATGGCTGTAAAATTATTTTCCATATTTAAACTTCCTTTTTTTTTTTCTTTTCATTTTTACCTGGTCCTCTAAGTGACTGTATACAAATTTCTTGTATCCTTCTTAATGTAATATTTGGCTCACAAAATTTAAAGATGAAAGCCAGGTGTGGTGTAACACACTGAGAAAAATACCACTTTTTGAAACAACTTAGTTAGTTCTACATAACTTTTATCAGGGGCTTGCTGTACAAACAGGTTCCTCTTTTCTGCACCAGCTTTTCTGTATGTCCAATGAGAGAAAAATGAATGCCTAACCATCATCCTCTAATGCATTTTTTTATTAAAAGCCTCTGGAGAAGCTATGAATTCTTAGTTCCTCTACTCTGAATACAGCTCTTGACTGCTACAGCCACAGAAAAAAGTAATGTAAAACCACTATTCTTGTCATGGGCAGGGAATGTGCCTGTGCACATACATTGAGAGAGAAACAAAAGGAATTTTTAAAAGCATACTGATTTTACATGGGTTTTACAGTTTTCTTCTTTCATTCCCAAAGTTGCTCAATCTGCATTATAAACCCAAAATTCTTAGCAAAACCCCAAAAAACGCAGCAGTAACTACTTCCTGCTGATTTTAAGAGAACAAAATCCAAAATCCGGCAGAGCAAATAACTGCCCATCTGTCATACAAGGGCTACATAAGGGCCTGGAAGATGCAAAAAGGCACAGACAGTCATGAAGAGAACACAGGGCAGCAAGCTGTAAAATGCCAGAGAAATGGGGATGGATCAGGTATGGCAGAGATGCACAAAAATGTACAACTGACAGAATAATGAAAAACTATGCTAAAATACATATAATGAAATAGCATGGCATGTGCATGACAAAAAGGTGATAGATTGTATAAACACACAGAAAGAGAACTTGAATGAGCAGCTATATGTTGTCTCAAAAATAACCTGGCAAACAGTTTCCTAAAACTTCCAGGTTTAAGTACAAGTTCCACTGTTAGTCATAGGGTAGAGGAATCTATCTTGTCATGCATCAATTGACACTGACTCTTGTACAACCCAAAATAAATCCAAAAGGGATTGCTTCTTCACCTCTGACCAAAAAAGTGAGTTTCAGTGAAATGACATTTGCTATAATCACATAATGATTTTTAAATGGGCAATTTTAAAATTTGGACTCATAAAAGGTATCAGTATTTAAAAATCTCACATGACATTCCTACCAACAATTTAAAAGCAAACAAAAATGTGTTTCTTTAAAAAAAGTCAAATCCAGTATGATGTCATAAATCACTCCTCTATAAAATAACATGTATCTGAAGTGAGAGCTCAAAAGCTTTACTAAATGTTTCAAATCAGCTCTAGTTTAAAAAAAAAAGAAAAGCCAATCTATTTCTTAACCATTCTATCAAATATTAAACTACTACCAACCTAAAATTATGCATCAGCAAGATGGCTTAACCCATATAAAAATAAAATCTCCTGGCAGTGTAGAGAAGTGGGAACAAACATTGAATGTCCTGCTTGCTGACCTCAGTATGCACCACAGCTCAGTGGCTAAAATGCTAGGACACTTAGGAGCAACTAGTAGTCTTAACTTTAGGGAAGGCTTTGGTGCAGTTCCTGCAGGTGTTTAACAGATCTCTCCTCCTGCTCCCAATAAGGACCTGCCATGAGGTTATGTCATGATTAACTTCTGATTTTGCTATAGGTCTCCCCAGCTAAGAACAGAACCTCATAATTTACAAATATGCATATGGAGCTTTAAAAATCTGTTTCAAAAATATAAATACAGGAATTCTTAAACACTGTGAATATTAGTTAAAACTATGAGTTCTCTATATAGGTCCCTGAACCTTCAAACCAATGCTACCACCATTCTCCAGATTGTAAAAGCAAGCTACATCAAGGAAAAAATTTCAATTTACATAAGAGGACAAATATATCTCAGCCAATTAAACAATCAAATCATAACTGGAATATGTTTTGCTAGATGTGATATTGGACAATTTCACTTAAAAAACTTTGTGTATGTTAAGACACATGAGCTGAAATATTTGGCTCTAACTAACTGGCCTTTAAAAAACCCTATCACTTAGTTTAATCTGTATTAATTCCTGTTTCACATAAAGATACCCCTCAGTTTTAAAAAGTTAGTTTCCACTGTTTATAAAATTTTATATACTCACATTTTTCATATTAAAGTTATAAAAAAAACAGGTTTTGCTGACTTTACTTAGCATACCCAACTTTATTAGAAAAACATTGTATGTCTCTGTGTTGCAAGGGAAAATTAAAAGGAAAACAATCAATGAGTTCTCCACTTTCTTGTGTCACAACCCTGACAACATTCAATCGGTAGACTCCTACTGATTCCAGTGACAGCCCATCACAAACAAAAAAACAACCCAACACAAAACAACAGCTTCCAAGTGGTTTTGCTCTGTTTTACAGAATTTCTAAAAACACTGTGACTGGAAGTAAAAGCAAAAAAAAAAAAACCCAAAAAACATGCTGGTCAGGAGTGGACAAATTCATTTGCAAAGAGGAAAAATTCCAAGCAACCCTTTAAAGAACATTTTGAATTCGTTTGTTTTCAAACATCAACCATAAGACAGAAGGTAGCCTTCAGATACACTACCTTTCTCTGTGCTCCCATTAATTTTAGGTATGAAGTCGTCAACTTGTATGCCTAGGATTAAGAAAGGGCATTATTTTTGGAACCAAGAAAAACGTTTTGGGTTTTGTTTCTTTATAAACACAACATTTTAAAATGTACCTGGCTTTTCATACCACCTCCTCACAAGTACCTTATCAGACAAACCAGGCAAAGTTTGATGTGTTTCCTACTAGAGATCATGTTGCTGTTTGTTTAAACGTCTCAGAGGTAACTAACTCCAAAGAATCGCTGCCTATTACGTACATATCCATGTGTATAGATTATATAAAATGTATTTTCAATCTAATGGCACCAAGGCCCCTCCAAGGCTCGGGCCGGAGCGAACACCCGCGGCAGCAGCGCCCTCTGCCGGCGCTGCCCCGACACGGCCCCGCCAGGCCAGGAGCGCTCCCTGCCGGGCAAAGCGGGAACCACACCTCTCCTGCCACACCGAGCACCGGAACCCAAGGAACGGAACGGCAACGCGGAAACCAGCTTGAACAAGAAATTCGTCACACCTACCTAAGCTGTTGTGTTCTTTTAGAGTTTTCTCTTGAAGGTGTTCTAACCGTACTGTAAACAGAAGTCCAAGAAAAAGGTATTTCACAGATTAAAAGGAAAACAAATAACCAAAGGTTTTTCCCCGCTATTGACTAACCTTGTAAAGCAGTCAGTCGCTCATTGGTGAAGTCATTATCAGCCTGCAAAGCTTCTATTTTTGCTTGGAGCTCTTGCTCTCTTTCTTCCATTTCATCTATTTTATGTTGCAATTCCTTTTTCTCAGCCAGTCCTTTTTGTTGGATTTCTTCTTGTCTTCCTTCTGCTACCTGCTCAAAAAGATTTTTTAAATCCCCCAAAAAATCAAAATTAACAAGTGGAAGAATAGATCTTCTTGTTTTTTATGTAACTGAATGTACATAAGTAACTTTCTTTGGTAATCAGACAAAGAAAATGAAAAAAAAAAAAAAAGGCAAAATGTATTACCTTTATACAAATTTCACTTCAAGTAGACTGAGAAAAACCTCAAAATACCTTAACTAACTTTTTGACTGACGAACATAAATTTTACAGCAACAGTAAAGGGCCCTAGAACTAAGAAGTGCCCAAAGTCTGCAGCATCTCAATTCAATCAAAATCCAAGAACCCTTCTGAACTGAATGTACACTGCACAGACCACCTTGATTGAAAGCCACATCTTTTTCCTTGCTGGATCTCCAGAATATAAGTTTTAAACCATCTTCTCCCTCAAAACAAGGTAGTAAGTTTCAGTTTTGATCCTTCTGGGTATACTCATCATCATCAGTGATCAACCCATTACTGGGAAACCAACTGCCTTAAGACCAGCAATTTAATGTTTTAATTTGGAAAGAAAAAATTTCTCTGAGGTAATGAACTAGGAACCTAGGTTCCAATTCCAGCGTTTATCCAAGATAAATGCAACAACTGTCTCAGGTCTCCAGAGACAACACCATTACCTTCCTCCTCCACAACTCATACTTATCTAGATTGGAGACTCGTTGAGAATAGGCTTTATCATAAAGTGATTAATCTGTTCTCCAGCATAAAGGACCTTAAATATTAATACACTTAATTCATATAATTAGATATTTAGTTTAATATCAAACCTGATAGCAAGACAGAAGATGAGCCATATTATTAGAATATGGTGGACTAGTTATGTTTGTTGTAACTGCATTAAGAGGCAACATGAAATGCAAATTTATTTCTAATTCTAGTTTTTATTCCTCTTACCTTTTAGAAGTTTACCTTTGAAGTTATTAGTCCAAATAAAAACAGATGGATATAAAGTTTTATACTACACATCATTTTATACTATAATATATTTCAGCCCCAAAAATATGGTACCTTTCCAAGTGAATCAAGAGGGAACCTTTTTAGGAAGTTACTTAAGTGATGATAGTTTCAATTACATTAAAACTGAACCTAGAGAATATGTACATTATATGCATCTTTCTTTTGTTAACTGTTGTTTAACAAGTTTCTTAACTTTTTTGGTTTGCTGCATTAGAAATTAAACTGTGTTTATTTGTTCCATTTATCACAGTTCTATCGTAAGTCAGATGAAATTCTGTCATTACCTTTAGCTTGTCAGAAAGATCTTTAATTTCATTTACAGCTCCATTGTACTTATTAGCTAATTCCCTTAATTCTTCCTGAGTCCGTTCATTCATTTCTTTCAGGTGTGTACATTCATCTTCTGTATTACTTAAACTCCGCTGTAAGACAGAATTATTATGCAATAAATAACAACAAAAGACAGACAATAAACTACCAAACACTGCAGATGATCTATTTTTTCCAAGCAGTATATATGCACAGGACGCCAACTTGTCTTATGAGACTTCTTAACCAAAGGAATATAGCAAATAATGAGAAAGGAAAAGAAAATAAAGGAAAAGAGAAAAATGTGAGATATTATAGGGGCATAAATCTTACTTCGAAAGAGTGTCTAACGCTTTAACTGTAAAAGCTCCTTTTAAAGCATACTTTGTACAAATGGTTACGTGTATGTTCCCATAAATGCTGCAGTTTAAACAAGGTCTTGCAGCATTTATTTAATGCATGTACGTCACTTTCCCTGTGTATGTCCCACACACAGTAACTTCTGTAAGGCAGCATCATGAATTTTGAAGGCAGGGAGAAAAAGGAAGAGCTGAAAGAATAGTTTCTCATTAATGGTTTAACAATCTCAGCCCTGTCCAATAGGAGAAATAAACACTACTACTTAATATCCTGCAAGTGTCAGGAGTACAACAGATACTGACATATTACAGCAACAAAGCAGGGATCTAAACAGCAGTAGTTACAACTATTTCACCACTTCCAGAAGACCAGGCATGAAACTTCAGTACCTCCACTTCAGATAATTTTCTGACCACTTCAATTTTCTCCTGAAGGACCCGCCTCAGGGACTCTTTGGCTGTTGTCTCATAGTTGTGTTTGTCTTCCTGTAATGCTATAAGCTCTTTTCGTATACTGTCTTCTGTTTGATTCTGCACATACGAAATAATGCAAGAATAGAACAATTACTGTTTTGCTCATTAAATAAATTAGATTGTGATAAAGCCTGTTCTATTAAAAAATGTTTAACAATTTCTGATAGATGATGAGATGTCATATACAAATCAGTGATCAAAGATTCTTGACACGACTGGGTATAAGTAAGTTATTTTTTTAAGTATGTATAGCAGCACACATTCTGTGGTCAGTTTTGATCCCAGGAAAATTATGGCGCTTTTTTTGGGCACTGCTAAGACAATGTCAAGCCTAAGAGACATAGAACTGGAAAAACCAGGTCCCAGAGGAAACAGGGACCTGCAGAAAAAGTTCTTCCAATGTAGATAGTTGAGAGCAAATAGAAATAAAATAAAAATTAAAATCCAAGGCAGACATAGGTGGCCTAAACAACAATCAGGGCAGCACATACTTTTAACTTGAATATCAGACAATGATAATGACACAGGCAGTGAAAATAACAGCCACTTATTGAGATGCCTTGAAATACAGAGCAGATGTAGAGTTTTTGTGCTACTCAGATAATCAAAGTTGCATAGGCTTATTTTGGAAAGTTTATGTTCCAAATGCTTTCCTACAACTAGCTACTTTCAAAACACTTGAAAAGAGCTGCCTTTCAGCATTCCTAATGTTTGACTTTAAGTGAACTACTTACCTTTGAACAAGCCTGTAATTGATTTCCCATAACCTCTAGTCTTGATAGCAGCCTGTCTTCATCTATTAAAGCCTAGAAGAAAAGAAATATCACCTTAAAATTATCACATGCTTAATGTAGTGCCAGCCGAGTTCTGCTTTAAAGATCTGAATTTTTTTGGAGTACTTACTAGCTATTTCAAAGGTTCACAACCACTACATTTATTGAACATTGTCTTTTGCACAGTTTTAGAGAACCACCATGAAGTTTTTATTATTTCTGCTGCTTTTTCCCTGCATTAACAGCTAAAATTTATATGGCAGTGCATAGTTCAGTCCATAAGGAAAGGATGCCTGCAGATACCTGCCAACTAGTATCTGAAGCCTCTTGTGTGACAGCAAGTAGTCGCTGAAGGGTTGCCAGCTTCTGTTCCAACATTTGTTCCCGATGTAAGGCTTCCTGTGAAGAGACCAGGCACCAGTCAGTTCAGCTAGAACAACTCAGGAAATCAGAAGCAACAGAAGAGATCCCAAAAAACAACAACAAAAAGAAAATGTGAGTAGTAAACACTGTCAACTTGTTCAAAACCATAATAGGCCCATTCCATTTTATCCATCCACAAATTTATTTGGATAGTTTAATTAGAAAACGCTATCCTATAACCTCAGGTTACTAAACCTTTCATTTTTCATGCTAAATTGCACATGCTGAGGACACACTGTTAGTCTTCCAAAGACCTAAAGATACTTCATCTTGTCATTAATTTAAGTAACAAAACTGCAGACACCAAAAGACAGCTTGGCAGCTTCCATGCAATGAGATGTTCATCCTCAAATGAGGTCACAAAAGAGAAATGCCAAGCAAGAGCTACTATTTCTGTTTGATTTTTGGTTTATGACAGGAAGATAGAAGAGCATCTTCGTTAACTCCAGGATATGGAGAGAGAACAGATTGGTGAGTGAATATGTATTTGGCTTCCAAAGAAAGAGCATCTGCATGAGCTCCTTCCTGCTATGTCAGCAAATATATATAAAGATAGTATCTATCTCAAAAGCCTTGATGTGAACAAATAAAAATTGCCATTATCAAACAAAACCAGGCAAAATAAATCAGTAGAAGTTATACATAGTTAGACCTGGACAGAATTTACCAGCAAAAAAGCTTTCATTTTTTTCCTCAGAAAGCTGATTTTATCATCCTTTCAAAGGGTTTACTTTTATCTATCAGCACACAGTTTAGTGTGTTACCATTTCACAGTCTGACTCTCTGGTGCCATGACATCTTGGGAAAAGCACACCTATTAAACTGACACAGAAGCAGGCACAGAAAGGTTGGTGATGCCAGTGAGGAAGAAGAGCTGGCAGCACTGTCCCTTCCTTTGGAGTCTCCAATAGATACAAGCCACAGGGTAAGATCTGCATTTTGAACAAAAATATTCAGCCAAACTAAATGTCCTTAAAAGAAAACTTACTTGTAGATACTGTGAAAGCTGAAACAATTCCTGAGAATACATACTGGGAGTGTTAGCAGCAACCTGAAAAAGAAGGTAAATAAGAATCAGAATGGTTTTGAATTTTTCATTAAACACAAATAATGTAAAATTCACTTAAATCTAGTCACAAAGGTAAAGTTAGTAACAGCATATTGCTTCATTTCCTTTTCTGTTATGATTTATGCTTTTTTTAATCATAGAACTTCCCAACTCAGGACTTAGGCTGCACTGTGTTTCTGCACAAGTTCCTGAACCACCAACACACCAATGAGTTTAAAGCTTTTGGTACAGTTGAGACTAAACTGACAAAAAAGAAACAAGGGGCACAAAGGTGAAGCCATTTAACTCAAGGACAAACACAAATTGTGGGCTTCCCACTCGATGTCACCACACATTACGACTGCAAACTTCCTGCTGACCTAGGAGTTACCATCATCCTCTCCCTTTATAAGTATCTGTCTCAGAATTAAGGAATACCTGTATTATCCTTGAATAATAATGAATTGTTCTTCACTTGGAGAGAAGTGGGGGGGTGTTCTGTGGGTTTATTTCAGCCAATCTATTTATTTACTAATTCTTGTAGGCTTCCTACACTGAAATAATTTTTAACTGTTTTCCCACAGTTATACCTGCCGTCCCTCCTCAGGATTTCTACCCTTGCCTTGGATTCAAGCCACACATGTTGTTTTGAAATCTCAACTTAAACACAGTCTATAAACTCCTCAGGCTGCTGGTTTCACAAATAAGTTTCCACATTCGAAGTTTATTCTTTATGCATAAAATTCTGATTAGAACCTATTTAAGATGATACTTATTTTTAGAGACTAAAGAAATAATCAAGTCCTGATCACTTTTATCAAGGGAATATTTATTAACAGCTTTTCTACAAGTCCCCTGCATTACCAAAACTGAGTTTAAGAGTGACACTTAACAATACTGACTCCATGACTCTACAGTGAGCAACTCTGGCTATACAAGACAGGCAGAGAGGTTTGGTCTCAATCTTCCTTGGGAACATGACAGTGCTTTCCAGAATGTGCAGCATTCTTCTCCTCCATAAAAAACATGATATAAAGAAAACAGACCTCATCCAAACACCAAATCATGAGCTACTCTCGGCTCCCACAGAACATCTAATATTAAATTATGCAAGACCTGTTAGTCTCTCAACCTGTACCTGGAAATTAACCATCTCAACACCAATGGTTTTGTTCCAAAGCTGTGTTTCAGGTGCCACAAGGTAAAAAGTCAACTTACCTTCAAATATAAACTGTAATACTGCATTACTTCTCTACCTTAAATGTCACTCAAAATATTAAACTAGGTAAAAACAGCCAGTGGAAAACATATCAAAATATCTATGTTACTGGATAGATTTCACTATTTCTTCATCTTTATAACAAGTCTGAAAATAGCACGTGTCTGAATAAGGCATAAACCAGCAAGTTACTGAATTACCTTGTCAACAGGACTTGGTAACGGAGCATGGATAACGCTAAAAAATTAAAAAAAAAGGTGAACACAAAATACATAAATGTTGTACTTGGACATTTTCATCAAAACTAAAAATATAACACCATACATTTTTATTATTTCTAATTTGAACATGAAATTATATGGAAAATCATCTATAGTAATTTACTTTTACTTATCTTCCCACAAGTAAGCAAAGATACCCTAAAGCTTCACACAAGTATTTCTGGATACTAATGATAAAAGGATATTTAAATAAGCAATAAACCCCACCAAACTGTTGATAATGAAAGATGACTAAAATTATGCCACTTGTGATTAGCACTCAGTGCAAATAAAATGTTAAAGGTTTTGGTTTCTACTACTCTTGGAAGATTTCTCAAAAATGGGCATATACACAGAAAACACCATCAATATTCATCTGAATTTCTGTTAGGTTCTCTTTAGTTGCATTTATGTGCATTTAAAATAATAATTACACAATAATAAGTACATTTAAAGTAATCATCACAAGTAAAGAAAGAGCAGGAGAATTTGCTTATTTGCTTTCTTTTTCTCTATATTCTTCTGTTTCTAATATCCATTTCAGCAGAGTAAACCACAGTCAGAAAAGCCCAACTATATAAGAATTGTTTTCTTCTTTTAGAGAACTTATTTATTCTTCATAGTTGTTTTAATTACTAAAAACAACAAGCAAATGTGGTTTTTTTTTTCCTCATAATGCCTGCAAAAGAACCATGCACTCAGTTACTTGCTTTGCAGGATTACAGGAAAATAAATTGCTCCCATGATGATTTTAAACATAACATCCATCAAATCCTCATCACACAGTAGCTGAATTTTGGTACATGTGAATACATATTCTTACTCTGATCGCAATCGAGCTTCCATTCCATCTGGAAGGAACAGTTTGATTGTGGAGACTATACATCCATGGGTAACTGAAAAGAAACAAATACTAAGTCATCATGATCCATTACTACTTATTTTAAGTTCAGTGCTTAATGTTACAGTAACCAAGCAAACTGTCTTAAGAAACCTTGAGACAGGCAAGGAGGAGGAGGCATGAACACCTTCAAGCACCAGTGCCTGGGTCTGCCTTCTCAAACCTCCTCTGGACACAGGAAACTTCATCATTACAAACTTGAAAGGGTTACTGAGTACTGTGTACTCAGTCCTGGCTGTGGAGCAGTTCCAGTTCCAACTCTTCCACATGCAGCAATACCTGAAACTTGTCTTTACTATAGTAAGTCTAAAAAGTGAACGTTGTGATCATAAAATGAAGAGGAATGCATCTTACCTGCACCAGGTAATGGGAATGCAGAGGTATAAGCAAAATAATGAACTGCTTTTTTGACAAGATTCCAACAAGCATATTGAGGGACTTAAAAGATAACACATCCAATTTGTGTCACTGACACTTACTTCAGAATCTGGAACTTGCCAAGCAATTATTATTTACAAACAAGGATCTAAAAGGAAATGCAGAGCTAGTGTGTAGGAACCCCTGAGAAGTACATCCTTTCGAACACCATAAGCAGCATCATTCAAGACAACACATTTCTATTTTAGGGTGCTTGTAGTGCACATCTACTGCATAGCCCTAGACAAATGGCCTTTCATTTCAGAAGAGGTAAACTTGCTCCTTGAGGACTGAATTCAAGATTCGTTCAACTTGAGAAAGATCCTGAGGAATAAGAGGAGGAAATGCAATATTTGATTCTTAAATCAAGTTCAAACTTTCTACACAACGTTTCAAAAAACCTTACTGATATAATTTTCAATGCCTTTCCGAACAGTCAAATTATTTGTGTGTCTTGGTTGATTTTTTTTCTCCCTGTATGGTTCTATGAATTGGGAAGCAAAAATTATTTCCAGATACATGAAAAGATAGCTGTACATTGTTCCCAAAACACTACCACAAGTGAGATACAAATGAGTGTGTGGTCACCTATCATGTACCACCATACCTACAGCACCCACTAACATACAAAACCAAATAGCTGCTCTCCTTTCTCAGTTATTAATATCAGCAAAACAGTTAATCTGGCTTTGGGAAAAAAAAAAAAAAAAAGGGCAATGGGCGTTTTAGGACACTGGTAATACTCCAGGGACATGAGACAGGTCTTTAAGGAAGCTACCTCAATAGAATCTAAAAATACAGGAGAAATGATCCAACCAAGACAAGTTGGTTTTAACCTTTGTTTAGCTAATGCTTTTGAGACATATTCTCCTGGCTAGAGCATATTGTTTTTTCAGGCTGACCTGGTAAAGTATTAAATTTACATGCCGGGGCAGAACAGATTAAACTGCAGGGTTTGGGGTATTTTTTTATAATGGGATAAATCCAGTTTGCAAAAACATTTTAAAAATACATTAGCAATATTAGCTGTACCCTGTAATACATAGGTTTCATAATGCAGAATTCTTTCTTTAAGAGGAAATCAGTGATTTTAATAAGAAAACATTAGGATACCTGACATTAAATACCAACAGACAGCTTTACCTTCAGGTCACATATTAGGTAGGTCTGCTGTAAGATTATATAATTATGAAGTTTTTCTGTCAACAGCTAGACTGACAAAAATCTCCTAAAATCTGCAGGAGCTTTATTTGTGTCAAATTAAGCTATAATGGGCATTTAGCAAAAGGTCTCAAATAGACAGTGACTGGGAAAAGGTATCGAGCATTTTGACAAACTTATAAAATTAAAATAGTAAGGAAGGAAGCAATATCTAAACTCTGCAGTCTGACCTTTAGCTATCCGTTTATTGCAACTGGAAAAATCAGGAGAAAACCTGAGGTAAAGCAACACAGAAAACATGAACACAGTACTGACTGCACGGAACAGCAGCAATGGTTTAAATTCAGGTCTATAGTACTGCTTTTGAGGAATTAACAAGAAAAGGTAGTAAATCAACCCCCGGTTTCCCAATGGAGCTGAGGCACCCCTTGTCCC
>VXAX01003533.1:115341-181407 GCA_013399835.1 Leptocoma aspasia | reverse complement strand
CTCCCTCCATGGCACTGCTCCCTCCATGGCATCCAACAGCCGCCCCATGGCACTGCTCCCTCCATGGCATCCAACAGCCGCCCCATGGCACTGCTCCCTCCATGGCACTGCTCCCTCCATGGCATCCAATAGCCGCCCCATGGCACTGCTCCCTCCATGGCACTGCTCCCTCCATGGCATCGCTCCCTCCATGGCATCGCTCCCTCCATGGCATCAAACAGCCGCCCCACAGGCACTGCTCCCTCCCTCCACAGGCACTGCTCCCTCCATGGCGTCAAACAGCTGCCCCACATCCACAGCTCTCTCCACGGAGTAAAACCCTGGTCCTGCTCCATTTGCTGTTCCACACTTAAGTCATGAACTTGTTGGTCCCCTCCAAAACACGGAGCTGCCCCACATTTCACAGCTCCAAAACCTCTGAGACCTGTCCTAAACCCCGACAGGTTCTGCCGCACTAGAGCACAATGTGAACACAGAAACCACTTCTGTTTGCCTCAATTTTTGCTTCCTAGAGAGACTCTTCACCAATGATGCTCTCGTTTTTATTTTCACTCATTAATGTGGTACTCAGCCCGGAGGAGCCCCCCACACTCCTCGGGGGTCTGTGCACTGCTCTGCAGCACACAGTGGGCTCCCCACTTGAATGACCTCCCTCAAACATCCCATGACAGAACAGATGTATGTGTCCAAACCTGACTAGAAAAAAGTGCATAAACTGCATTTGAACTAAATCATGTTGGTATTATTTGACCTTGCTTTGCAATGCTGCTCCTTCTTTCCATCCAGGGAAGTATCACCAGTTAACTTCGAATGCTCTGGCATGAGTGGGAAATTTAGAAAGTGCTAAAAGAATAGAAGCCACACTAACACAGAGAAAAGCACAATAAGATGTTAATAGGTAAATGCTGTATTAAGGAGGGGGAAATGGCCAGGCCCCTGTGCTTGTCAGTAATACAGCAAGTGGACAAATAAGGAAGCAGAAGGGATGCAAACACTTTTCCAGGACCTGTTACTGACTTTGGCTCAGCAGCAGGAAACTGAGGAATTGGTGCTCATACCTGATAACCTGAAGAATCACATACTGAACATGCCACTGTTTTAATTAACCAAATCCAAATCACATTTGCCAAGAAATTACTTACTAAAACACAGCCTGAACAATAAAATAAACGTATTCTAGCAATACTGACAGAAATCAGAATTTACATGGGCAAGTACACTCGCTCTGTCCTGTCATTACCTTATAATTACACACAGCAGATTGCTGAAATGTCTTGTGCAAGTAAGGCATTATGTAAATACCAGAGTGCAAAGTGCTTTTAAAGGGAATCACCAGTTTAAAAACTACTTTCCTGTCTGTTTCATGACTATTAGATTAACAGTAATATCTAAGACTACTGAAACCAACTGGTGAAAAACCCATGTTTATATGCATTCCAACTGCATTCATAGGTAAACACCCTGTGATGATACAATCTTCATTCTCTGCTTGGGGGAGCAGAGAGGGAAGAAAGCAAACTTGTATCCTCTTCGTCATTAGCGAGCTCAACACATTCATGAGTAACATGAGCACAGCTTCCATGTTCAAAGCCAGAGAAAAGGACAAGGAAGGCTGGATAATCTGATCACTCATTACACAAATGCCAGGCCACCAGCATTTGTGTAATATATCGTGCTTCGTAAAACTAACAACACCACAGCAAATAACTACTACTGGCAAAAATTCATGGCAAGAACTTGCTTACTATGAACTTTCCACAAATGTTTCCATGAAGTAACTGCAATGTGCTGATAAAAAGAAGTCAAGTTCAATTTTTCTTCCAACTAAATCTTATAAAAAAATTGTTTTAGTCTAAACATACTTGAAGAAATTAATCTTCTCTTAGCAAGGACATAATCTCATCAAATTAATAGTTCCAAGTTCATTAGCTGCAGTGTATACTTTATATCTCTTCCATGTATACTGCGAGTATTCATAAATGTTTGCAATCACTTCACATGGAAACATTTTAAATAACTCCCAGGCAATTTCAGCTACGCATCCCAGAGATGAATCTTCGCAACATCATTTTTGAGAGAGTAAAACAATGTGATGAGGCCTTCACTACCATGAATCACTCAAAAATCCTACAGCTCCAAAAGCTCTCCATGACAAAATACCACCACCACCACCATCACTTAAAGTTTTCTTTAAAGATATTAATTAACCTTCCTCTGATACTTCAGAGCTGAGAACTACAACCCCGTCTGGCTAAAGACAAAATTCATGAGTAACACAGTAGGTGCCATCTTTATGTTTTGTTCACTTAATGCACTTTAAGAAATCCTCCTGTTGTACTATGATTTGGTTTGTTGGGCTTTGGGGGAGTTGGTTTGCAGGAGGTTTGCTTTGATGGACATTTTGCTTATTTGCTTGCTTTAAAGAACTTTATCATCAGCCTTCCAACTTAATATTATTCTTTCATTCTTCTCTAATACACTTCTCTTTAAGGATAAGCCCCATGAAGGTCTTGTTCAGAAAAGTAGTCAAGGGGTGATGGCAGTTGACATTTTATTGCCAAATCTGTGTGTTCCTGAGTAGGTAGGATTCTACAGAACATGGCCAGAAGTTCAATGCTTACAGAAAGCAGGAAACCCATTAGGGAACTTTAAAAAGTCTTGACAAAACTGATTACAATCTGATAATCCCCATACAGACCAGTCTCCAGAAAGATGAAGAAATGGTTCCAAAATACTATGTAATTTCAAAAGAAAAGCAATAGAGGCTGCATTTTAATTAACACATACAGAGCTATTGCCATAATACAAGATCGCCTGAGCATACATTCTGGGAAGAAGACAGCAAGAAAAACAAACCAAACAAAAATGCCATCACCTCATTTGTCAGCTAGCAACTTTTTTCTATTCTCATTTTAAAGTACCTGCAGAATCAAAATCAGTAGCCGTCACAGAAGGAGACAGTGGGTATCTTGAAAAGAATTCAGTTAGCCTGTTTAAACCTACGCTGACTTCTTGAGCAAGAAATTCAGGTTCATACTTCTGCCACACTATTAAGGTTCAAAGGGCTTGAAAGAAAGTTAATGACAATTATAATAATAAAATCCAAACACAAAAAGCCCAATACAGCACTACACACATGCTTGTGTTGCACTTTTAAAATTGCTGTAGGTCAATTTAAGTGAGGCAATAGAAGAACACGTAGCCCCAGTTGAGCCTCCTTTTCCAGACCTACATTTCCTCTGCACACAGTAGCAGCCAGGGAAGAAGGTAGGCCATGGAAACAACCCAGTAAAGTCCATCTGGGGGCGTGGGGGTAGAAATAGATTGTGTGTTTTCAGCAGACAAGTTTCTTGATCAAGTTCCAGATGAGGCCAGGGCTCACTGCCAGCACAAAGGAGGGAAGAAGTAACAAAAAACCAAACAAAGCTATTTTCTTACAATGGTAATGCCATTTAGTTTTAAAGTCTGGATTGTAGCAAGATGTTCCAAATAAATATGCATGAAAAGAAACCAAAAATGATCCATACCCTTACCTTTCCGCGTGTTCTCCGTCACATCTACACCAAACTGGATGATGTCACCTGACATAATTTCACATGGTGGGCTTTCCTCAGATCCTCTACTCAGTCTCTGACTATTAATAAATGTACCATTACTACTTTTAGTGTCTTGAAGATAGAACTGTAAAAAAACAAACAAAAAGAACAGTAAAATATCTGGGAAAAGTAAGACAAGAAATACAGGCACAAGCAAAATTTTATTTATATAAAATTTATTTCTAGAAGATAACAAATGCATAAAACTCTGAACACCCTCATCAGGATGCAACACCTTCCCATTATCAAGAAGTATTTGTATTTGATTTTGAGTTCACATATGACTGAATTCCAGCACACACACTAAGCAAATAATTCCTACAAAGCGTGCCTGAACTACTGCCTGCAGTAGAGGGTCACACACCATTAGCAACAACACCTTCTGCCACATACATATAACAATTCATATTTAAGTTGGTCAACACACAAAAATTCTACCTGCTCATACATTTAAGGTAACAGTATTGCATTACAAACACACTGCAGGGAAGGCTACTGAAGGCATAAGGAAAACCTCTGGAAAAAGACAATTCAGGAGTTGCAATAAAAGACCATGGCGAAACTTAAAGAAAACAAACAGGATGCTTTTACTTCTCAGCAATACTAGTTCACATCATTAACTTAATTTCAAGACTTCAAGTACTTTTGTAAATACCCATCTGCAGAGTTAATTAAATGTTAATAGCAACTTATTGAATCTGAAACTGCTTTTATGACACAAAACTTGTAATCAAAACTGCTGCATCTGAGAAGAGGTTACAAATGAATCACCTAGCAGAAGACCAGAGTGACTGGCTATGACCTGAGCAGTGACAGCACAAAAGAGGGGACCAGAATGTTACTGACAGCCAGGTGTAACTACTAGAATGAGTCAATCTCACTAGTTCAAGATAACAATAGCTGCTACAGGAACCTGCTGGAATGGTAGAAATCACTGGCTTCCTGCACTCAAAGAATCTTATCAAGTCCCAAAGCAGGCATAAGGTTGTGGGAAAAGATGTTGTGTTTGCAGAAATGAATGTATCTCCATCTTTTTCTTATAAAAGCAATTGACCTTTTTTTTTCAGCATTCCATGCAAAACTTTCCATGCTTTTAATTGCCTTTGTTATCACATGCCTCCAAAAAAAACTTGATACATAGCTCAAAACCACAGTGTTGAGGGGAAAGATGGGTTTTGAATGGAGTGAGAGCACAGCACCAGGGCTCCTCAGATTGGAAAATGTCACCGAGTCTATGATATGGATCTTACATGGTATAACACAGTGGCCCTAAGCACAGAGCTAGAATCCATTGCATCATCTGACTCAGTAATCAAGGGGAATGCCAGCACAAGAAAGCTCAGGAAGGTGTTTGAAATGCAGTATGGGAAAAGAATGAAAAGCAGTATGTGAAAGACTCCCCTCCCTTCAACAGACAGCCTTAGATCTTCAATCGAAGGAAAACAGTAATATGTCATAAGCTGATAAAGATGAAGGTAAACATAAATTATGGATAGATCAAGAAATTATGACTGCATTTACTGTACTAGTAATCACACCCACTCTAAATAATACTCTCCATAGTATTAAATGCTATCTATTAACATAATAGTATATAATATAGCTTTTATAAGTTACAGGCTTAAAAGCCAATGAAATTAATTAGCTTGTTAATTTAATAGTCTGAAAGTACTCAACCCTCTCATGGTTCAGTGCAGAGGCAATTATTTCTTGCTTCCTGTTTGTTTTGAATTAGCTTTCTTCATTTGAAAATTCTTCTTTTATGAAAAAGTGAGTCGCAGGCAAGGAGAAACAAACATGCTTCTGCTTATTTGCTCTTCCCCACCTCTGTGCATATCTGCCTTTTATTCCTCCCAATGTTTTATTTAATCATTGCCGCCTATAACCACATTTTTGGAGAATCTGCAAATGGAACTCAAACAAGATAGCACAAGGAAATACTGGACAGTGACCACAGGGAAAGAAGTGCAACAGAGCATCAGCCATATAAAACTTATAAAATATCAGCAGACACAAAATTCAAACTGCAAAAGGATATTTGTAAACAAATGTCCACAGAAAATACACATTACATTCAATATTATGCAACTGATGTCTGCTTAAGTGCATACTACTAAACTGTATTACATAAATTTTAGAAAAGTGATGCTCTTGAAGTCTTTTCATCCTGTTTGTAAATACTCTTCTTCCTGCAACTAGTAAAGAAGCAATATGTTAGAAGCTGATGTCTAAGGCAAGGAAAAAACACGGCCTTCAAATATTGCTATAAAGGATTCAGTTATCTTTAATGTAGCCATTCCTCAGGAACCCACTGAACCAGTCCCTTTCAGGTAGTAAATTCCAATGTTACTTCCATGCTGGTTTTCAATAGTTCAAATGATCTTTCTCAAAGGTCAATCTCTCCACCCCTTTTGCATAATTACTAAAGCAATCTTCAGGAAATAAAATCAAGTGCAAGCCCTGAAACAAACGTATCTATACATTAACTAGTACTTGTGGCAGCATAATGGTTTTTAATGTACTATTTAATTATGCAGGAAGCACAGTGGGTTCTCTGATTCCCAAACCAACACCTTTCACACAGCAGCTGTGTAACACAGCACCTTCTGTGAATCCAGCACCATTTGTCCTTCCTGCTCCCAGCACAGCCCGAGCTCAGCCAGCAGTGCCAGCTCCCAGAGTTGCAGTGACTCCTGCCCTTCCCAGCTCTCACTGCCAACAAATCCTGCCCTACCCGGTGCCACCACCTCGTCACTTAGACTGGCTCGGGTGCTTGTTTAGTCACTGCAAACCAGTTTCGAGCTGATGCAAGGTAAATGAGCAGGTGCTTAAGCCAGTGCTGACAGAAAAAATGGCAGCATACGCTGGCCTAATTATACTTGCTTTTATAATTCATCTCCAGAGCAAAGTCCCAGCCCTTTTGTACCTCATACTAACAACAAGTCCAATGTAGAGCAGAGATGGCAGTTCACACACATTCAAAACAACCCAGCTTTTGAGGACTGTTGTAAGTATTACCACATCCTTAATTCAAGGGGTAGCTGTATATATTGCTTGAGTGCTGGTTTCTCCTCCTTTCTTAAAAAATACAAGGTAACACACAAAATATTCAAGAAACTTACACTCCATTATCAAAACACCTCAGAAAAAAAAAAAAAATCCTAGCCTGTATTTCTTCTTTAGTAACTTATTGTTTATGCCCCCTCCCACCCACACACTATTAATAAGATCAGTTAACTGCAGACACCTTACCTAGCTGCTTCCACAAAATTTGTGAAAATTTTATTCTAAAGTAAAACTTGCAGTTCATCAGTACACAGAAACTTCTCCAGTACAATCCATCTTCCTTAGAAACTACATTATGGAAGTTTCAAAAAACTACAGATTTTTGTTTCCCTGTTCTGCGAGAAATTATGTACTTATTTCACAAATCTGTACAAATGTCACAATTTATTTATAATAGTTCAAGTTACTGTTCAGTTTTGCAAATGGAACAAATGTACCTCTGCTCTGACATAAAAATCACATTCCTTCTTCTAGGTCAGTGACTCAGAAGAGCATCAACAACCTGCTAAATCAGTTCATGTGTTATTTTCACGCAGTTAGATACCACTATGATTTCCCCCTTATAACAAATTCCTAGTATTTTCTGATTAGAGAAATATTCTGTAGTGATCCCAAACCATAATACATCAAAATTAAGCACATAAAATATGTTAATTCTAACTGATATTAGGAAGTTGCAAATTTATATGCTCCAGGAGGACAGATTTTAACCTAACTTGTGAAATGTAGGTTAACTGTTTTCTTCAAAGTAATAAAACCAACTAGCAATAACAAACCCATTCTGCTTAATGATCACTGTTGCAACATCTTCCAGGAGGCAGGCTGAAGAGAACTCCTTAATTAGCCTGACAAATGAGAAAGCCATGAAGTGTTTTCTTTCCCAAGCCACACACAGCCCTGATACAGGATGAGACACTTCTGAAGGACCTCAGAGAAGACAAAATACGGGCTCAGAGATGTATAGAAAATCTTGAAAAGAAGGTAGCACACTTCTTCAGTAATTTGATTATCTGGATTTAATTACAGTAGAACTACAGGAAGAAACAATTGACCAGCTTTTTAATATTTCTAATATTTGCTATTACTATGTACAGCCATGCTTCGCCATTTTAAGAGCATATTACTGCTACTCCATCTAACTCAGCTTGAAACTGCAGTTCAGGGCAATTATTCTGAGGAGTACAGTGAGGAGAACTGCTGGAAAACTGAGGCAGTTTGTCCACAGACTTGTGAGATTCAGTATGTGAAGAGGAACAACTTCTACATCAAAAAATGTGGGAAGAAGAAACCATTACATCTTGTTAAACCTATTTCAGCCTCTTTCCATAGCTGAATTAATAATTAAGTAAGTATCTAAATGTAGGCTACTGCTTTTACACAAAGTCAAAAAGTAATATATTTTATGTATTAAATAAATTTTCATTGCCTAAACAACTAATGTAGAAAAAGAACCCCAATTTCACAATCTCCTAGTTTACCATTCTTTTTCTCACCTATTTCTTTGTGAAAGAAGTACACACAACTCCTACGAGCTCCAGAGTCCTGTTATACCTTTGTGGCTTTAGCTTGAACCAGAAATATTTAAATTATTTTGTCAAATTATGAACTATAACCAGTAAGGAGCTGGCAGCTTCATTTTTGCCATGGTTACCACCACAAAGGGGCAGCAAGGTTGTTAGCCAGAGCAGTTAAACCATAAAATTAATGCAGTTAATGACGATAAACTCTTCCCCGACTCACACTAAATAATCGCTGAACAATTAATGCAGGCATTATAAATGCACCCCCTGAGTACTAAAGCTAATACTCAAAAGCAGAAAGTAAATAGGGATCTAGAAATTGGAATACTTGCCCTGGAGTAATACTTCACTAAGCAGTAACGCAACTGAGTTCATTTACTCATTGCATGCTGAGAATTCTACCAGGAAGCAAAGTACACTGTGTGCACAAGTCCAACTGTGCAAAGCCAAAGACTTTAAAACAATACATACTGGAGTCAAACCAACATGGCCAACATTTGTCACACTGTGGCTAGAAATTTTTTTCTCTTATACTGTTACAAGATTATTTTATCTTATTTGAAGTCTTAACACTGACCATTTTCTAATTTTGGGAGCAGCACTCTGCTAGCAGAGTACACAGTGCAAACCATACTGAATTCTAGGTCAGTCCTTTGGCTGTAAGATAGAGAAGTTCAAATTCTAAATTATCCCCAGATCCAACTGATTGAGTTCCTCATTCTGGTCTGCTTAGACAGATCCTAAATTCCTTTCCTCTCACTTGCCTAACTCCACCCGCCTATCAAGGAAGTAGAAGTATTTGTCTCCATAAGCAAGACTAATTCACAGGGTGGGGTACATCAAGCAAAATTGCTTTTCTATTTAGTTCTCTGTTTCTTAAACACATAGATCTAATAGCTCCTTGCTTACTAAACCCCAGCTCCTTCAACTCAGACACAAAACTAGTGCATTAACTTTTGACTTCTTATGAAAAATCCTTTTTAAAATTATTCTAACTACCCCAGGCAGGCACCCACTATGAAACTAAAAGCAACCAGCTGTGAAGAAAGGGATTTTACAGTCAGACTGAACAGAGTGAAGGAGTGGCAGTTGGCTTTACAGGGACTATAAGTATTGGGTTTCTCAAGTGAAGCAAAACATGCTAGTAGTTTCCAGTAACTTCTCTAAAAAATAATAAACTTTACCACTTTTTCTATGCAGCAATAAAGAAAAAAAAAAGGATAAAAAATTAATATTCATTGATATAGCATGAGACCAAAAAAGTCACTGTGTTTTTAACTCCAAGTGTAAGCCTAAAGTAAATCCAGCTACACTGATGAGAAAAGGTTAAAAATCTTCAGCTGTTCCCAGGAATCTAATGCTATCCTTCCAAACTTGTCAGTAGTTCAAAGGGGTAGAGGGGAAAGGACAGCAGGGAATATGCTCTTCTGCTGACCAAGTTGTTCCTGTGTCTGTTTACACCTTGAAGTTTTTGTTGTCTGTACTGCCAGGACAACCCTGCTGGTTACTCATACCTGTTGTCAAGCAAAATAAACTGTGCAAGTAAAAGCAGCTTTGTACCAGCATAACTGAGCCTGGGTATAAACACAGTTTGGCCTTTTTAGATGCATTATTTGAGGTGCTATAAAATACTAATCCCTGTGTTCCTTGCCATGTCCTGGTTGTTCCAAATGCTTTGAAGTTCACTATAGGCCCTGTCTCTCAGCTTGATTTTTGTGTGAGTGGCCAGCAGACTTTGCCTGAAAAGGACACAGGGATTATGACAGGGAAGGGAAGATGGATGGATTTGTGGGGAGGATGAGGAAGCACCTTTGGTAGGCAGAAAGGCAATGCCCAGCACTGAGAGACACCAACAGATTAACTGTGTGTAAAACGTGTTTGGCTACAACCCTGAGCTGCTCTAGTGCCTTCCTCAGCAGCAAAATGTCACCTTTCTCAACAGAACAAAGCAAACATGTTCAAGTTATACCCGCAAACATTTCAGCACAGACTTTTTCTGACATATGACTTTGCAATGCTTATTTTAACTGTTGACTTTTACACATACACCTATCAGAACTTTAAATTCTGGCATATTAAAATCATTAACAAAACAGAAAAACACAAAAAAGTAGGTTTGCAGACAATACCATCTCCTATGTGTTGTGCCCATTTAAGCATCACATTTACTTTCTAAATCATTATTCAAACCACGTATTTGCTAGTAGTTGCAACTCAACTTACTTGTCTGAACGTGAAAAGCTCAGGACTCAGGGTTACTATTAGTCAACAGTTGTATACTATTCTTCAAGTAGTTACAGATAATCTACTTTACATCCAAAAATTCAGAAAGAGGATATCAGACATTTATTTTACAATGATTTTTGATTTGTATTAAGAAGTGGTCTTTATTAACAGAAAGGCTACTAAAAATATTAAGCAATTCTTTCTAATTATTCAGTTTTACAACATGGACCTTAAAAATATGCCATTTAAATGGTTTGAGCTATTTTTATCAAATATAATTCTCAAACAGTATTGTTGCCTTTTTCCAAGTAATTCATACTTAAGAGAATGACAGAAGATGGCTAAAAGTTTAAGTGTAGGACCTCAAACTATATCACAATCCAAGTTCTCTAGTTTAAAACAAAAGCAAAAATCCATGCTCACAACTCAAAATTTGTGCACGTACATGAAAATAAGGAGAAAAGTCTCTCCTACTTGTGTCCAAAAGTTTGTGTGATTATGCACTGCTGCCCTCAACTTTAACCCAGAGTCCCCCACACCTTTCACAACCTCTACACCATTCCAGACTGGTTTCTTCAACTCATATGTGGTAATGGACAAAAGGAATGAGGCAGCTGGACCAGGATGGTGGTGGGCTGTCTGCTCCTTAGCCATTACAGGAAGCCGAAAAGTTGGCTTGATGGCAGGGACAGCTGAAAACCCAGTGCAGTTTCAGAACTCCTATCACTTTCAGTTTGCTGAACGTGGTTGGTATGTAACGATGACCTGAGGTAAAAATGAGCCAACTTCAGAAGCTGGTTCCTAAACCATACACTCACACCTCCCACAGCAACAGCATCAGTCAAGAACAGAATGGCAGAGAACAGGTTGCATTTACAGTGTCAACCACCTGATTTCTGTCAACTGTAAGATGTCGGAATCAGTACCTAAATTACATAAGTACTTATAAGTACAGTTCACAACCAGAATCTGAAGTTCTCTGTATTAGGAGGCAACTGTCTCAAGGTGAATTAAGAAAATTAAGGAAACCATGACCCATATCATCCTTGCTTTCATGAAATACACGTTTTTTCATGAAATGTAGTTCTGGGCTCCTCAGTCCAGGAGAGACACGAAGCCCCTGGAGCAAGCCCAGCAGAGGTCACAAAGATAAGGGGCTGGAGCATGTCTCTTATGAGGACAGGCTGAGGGAGCCGGGGCTGTTCCACCTCGAGAAGGGACAACTGAGAAGGGACCTCACCAATGTCTATCAGTATCTGCTGAGAGACATCAGAGGATAGAGCTGGGCTCTCATCTGTGGTACAAGCAATGGGACATGAGGCAACAGGCAGAAACTGATGCCCAGGAAGTTCCACCCGAATATAAGAACTTCTTTACTCTGCAGTAACTGCACACCAGAACAGGTTGCCCAGAGAGGCTGCAGAGTCTCTCCCACTGGAGATATTCCAGAACCATCTGGACACAATCCTGTGCCACATGCTCTCAGATGACCCTGCTTGATCAGGGAGACTGAACCACATGACCCACTGCGGGCCCTTCCAATCTGAACTATTCTGTGAATCTGTTAAAATGTAAGTAAGTAAACAAATTGCATTACAATTTCTAAATCCCTCAACACCTGTCAGTACAGAACTGTATGAACATCACTAACTCACTTGCAGATTGCTTTTATTTACGTTAGTTTTGAAAGGAACTATCAATGCTCCAAGCACCTAAACCAAGAAAATATCTGGAAAAAAAACCAGTAGTGTTATGGTGATAGCAGTTTATACAGGGAAAGAATCCTTCATATAAGATGATAAATATATCATATATACCAATGTTGAAGTAACAGATTAAACTGGAAACAAAGCTTTTACTCTATGATTGTGCACTATGACTGTGCACAACCAGTGTGAATGGAAATATTATCACAAAGGATGGCTCCCCTTGCTAACCTATTTGCCTTCACCCTCCTTCAGCAGAACTGGTAGCATTCAAGTAACACACAAACTATTTTCTAGAAACAAACATTTCAAGCCTAACTTGACAGTTGTGAAATTAACACCACCCAGCAATCACATTCCATAATTGAAAAATCTAGTACAACACCAAGTCACAGAAGAACAAGTCCTGGACACTCCCTATTATTCTGTAAGGCCTCCTCAAAATTCTGTAGTATGTACACTCTCGTAGAAGACTCATGAGGAAGGATGTGAGCAGAAGCAATCCCCAGAATGATACAAAATATTAATTCCTCTTCTAAATAAAATTTTCTGCAGGAAGCACAAAGTGTGGAATGAAGTGACTGCAAAAGGTAGAAGCTGATCATGTACCCGAGTCCTGATCTATCCCTAGATTATTCAAATAATCCAAAAAAGCATTCACTGTCAAAAGGAGAATGACAAGATACTCACCAAAAACTTCAAGCCACAAAATGCAACACCACCATACAAAAATAGATCCCTCTCTACACATCAGTGTCACTAATTTTGATGCAAAAAGCTATTTTTAAAAAGCAGAGATGTAGAGGAAGAGTTCTAATTTACAAGTAATTTGGTTTATATATAGCCAACTGACTTGCTACAGTGTCACCATAGTTACTAATTACTACTCTTTAGAATGTCTCTTTTACTTAACTTTTGTCCTCACAGTTCACAAAAATTTCTGAGTATCAGCCTTCTGCTACAAGTGCAGGATGGTTTCAGGATAATTAGAAGAATTTTGTATTTATTCTCTTCTCAGTAGAATGAAAGCCTGTCCCTTCACATACGTCATGCTTTAAAACTTCTGTACATGAATCACAAAAGAGATGAAGGATATTAACACTTTCAGCAAAGATGCAACTCCATTCTGAATATAGACAAAGCACAAAAGTTTCCCACAAAAAAACTACCCAACTCAGTACTGGTTATATATAATATTCTTGAGGAAACTGAATTTTCAGCCTACATGAAAATAAAGTACAATCAACAGAAAGCTTCCTAGGAAATGATTACTCACACATCATCCCAAGACGCTCAAATTGACTCATTAGAACACTAAAGCAATATAAAGAAGAGACTTATTTTGTCTTACTGCTGTCATAGATGACAATATCTTACATAACATCCAGAGACTTTGAAATAACTTTTCCTGTTCCATATTAAAACACTGACTTGGGCAATGTACTCATAAAACCAGTAAAAAAATAGATAAAAACAGGCTTCTAGAAGGAAATTGAACTTCTTGCAAAGAAGTTTTCTGCTTTATTTCCTTAAAGAAGCTCAGGCTCTTGTTACATAGGACATTTATACAGCTACATATCATATATCACTGTGACATCATGATTACTTTGTATAATTTATCTCAATTTCTATCACCACATCAGACATTGACCCTGGGGAAAACATATGGCCAAGGTGACTTCCTGAGGTTTCACTTAATGCTACTGTGTTCTCTATGTTAATCAATTACAGAAATATACTGCAACTTAAGGCAGCTTTAAAATAAAGAAATAAAACACTCTAATAGGCCATTACCCAGAAATCCAGGCTTCTTCAGGCTGATTACCTCTAAGTGTAAAATATTGCTGAAATACTCATCAATGCTGATGCCCTTATAGGAATACTTTCCTACGAAACTAGACTGAAAGCTAAACACTACTATTTACTCTAATAAATGTAATTAAAGTGTGGCAACATGGCACACTCAAACTTCGCAATAAGGAAAGTTATGCTGCTCTCAACATGTACAAATTCCCAATGTATTTGTAGGACACATGTATCCAGATAAAATAAATAAGCTCTGCAAAGAGCAGGTTCTCATACACAATCTTAATTTCTTTTCAAATACATGTTTCATACATGTTTCTAAACGTTTGTAGTGTATTATTGCAATTTACTTTTACCTTTAGGAGGCAAAAGCACCCCTAAGTATGCTGCATTAGTGAAGAACACTAAGACTATTCAGAAAACAAAAATTTTTATTCTTAAATTCACAATCAAAAAATGGCTAAACTTGATAGTTAACATTCTTTGGTCAACCTAATGAAGCATGAGATCAAAATAAAGTATGGTTTTGTCTCTGACTGCAATGAAAAGTATGACATAAAGAGAGAGGTTTGTCATGTTTGGACAGAGCTTCGCCCTAATTTAAGGGCAGAGGCAAGGCATAAATCTCCCCTGGTCTTTAGATTTTAACTGACCTTATTAGAACCTTGCATAAACAAAAACTAAAATCAAATTTCTGTAGAAACTAAAGGAATTGTTTTGATGGCAAAACATTGAAGAATAATCAGAAATATCAGAAAAAGAAGAAAACAAATGAAAAACAAAATTTTTATAAAAGCAATCTTGAAATACTACCAGCATCTGTCAGTAAATACTCAGAATGAGAAATCCAACACCATTATCCACCAACATTATGTTTCTGTTCTCTCAAAAATCTTGAGCTAACGAGGTAACTAACTAGCAAAAAATTAATTGAAAAGGAAGTTTTCCTTAAGAAAATTGCACTACTGAACTTCTATCAGTCAACAATTACATTTTCATTTGCAAGCAAATTTGAGAAAAACCACAACAGAAGCCAAGATTACCAGACACTCCGCCAGAAGAGAAGAACTACTTATACTAAAGCCAAAGGTTATGAGGCAGCTCGTTAGTTTATCAGCAAACTCCAACTCCCAACATAACCCAACAGTTCAAGGCAGGTGCAGAACTGCAAAAGCTTCTTAATTGTCTTGCTACCCACTGCTAAGTTGCTAAATTAGTTAATCATTACATCAAAGCTCCTCTACTCCTGGCACAGAAGAATCTCTTCTCACATGCTGACTTTACAACGTCTTAGAGAGTAAAGGAAGTTATTGAAACTATTTCAAACTATTTCTCATTTCTACTCCTTCCACACAAGGTACTGTGTTGACCTACTATCATTAATTCCATATTGCTGCTGGTTTATGGCAGAGAAAACTCCCAGTGATCACACATTCAGACAAAGAAAAAAACCCACATCAGATTTCAGAGATACCTCTAAATGCAATGCAGCAGTGGTTTGGTATTATCTGTATATATATAAAAACTCTAAAAATATCCTGAAAAATTTAAGAAAGGATTTGTCTAATATCACTACAGCATTTTTATTTTTTTTAAACAAACATCTGCAGCAGGCCTAGTTAATTCACCTCTCCTTTGCACAAAGCAATGTTTGCTTGCTCTCTGCTATCATCTGCTCCTGAACAATTAATTCACAGAGCACAAGTGTCACAAGGAAAATAATGTTCAGCACATTGCTAAACTACAGCTAGAACGCCCATGCTGAGGATAAACTACTGTGATATAAATTCAAGGCAGCCAATAAAGATGCAAAAGTACAAGTCCTAACTGAAGGGAACTGCCTCAGTACAAATGACACCACACTAATTTTAATCATGTCAAACAAGATATTTTTGTAAAAGGTCCAAACCACAAATATTACCCAAATACAGTGTAGTGAGAGTTCATTACACAGTTCCTCATTCTGAAAACAACGGATCACCAGAGCAATACTCTGGCTCCTCCTTGCTTTTCCGAAGACTTCTCTGCATCAAGGGCAGAACAAAACTTAAAAAAAGTTTTGTACTAAATTTAATTTATTCTCATTCTGTGTTTTGAACTTCAGCATTCCATGCAGAGAGCAAATGCAATTAACTGGAAACCAAACACCAAAAGAGAAGGGTGCAGCTCTATCCAACGATGGAAAATACATTTTCCAGCACAGAGGAGTAATCTGACAATTGGGAGTTTAATATTTGTACTCAAGGCAGTGCCAAGCCATACCTCCAACAAAGTGAGAGCAAAAATATCCTGGGAGGAAGCTGTATTTATTTGCAATGCATTCCTGGATCAGGACTTTCAAAGCAAGCAGTAAATAAATTATGGTGTTCATGAACAAAGGCTGATTTATTCTGGTGCTCCTTTGAGATCAACAATTCCACAATAAAGAAAAATATTATTTATTTTAAACTTAAGAAATCCACATATGGAGATGGGTCAGCTAGCAATGGGAGAGAATGTATGAGCTGATTTTTGATAGGGAATCTTACAGAATATTGATCAGTCATGTCTTTACTTGTGTCCTACTGGCTTCAAAACAAGGGGCAACCTTCTCATAGGTTCATGTCAGAACCACCCCAGCAGAGGAATGTCCAAGGATCTGGCAATTACAGTACCAAACATGGTCACTCATGATTCATACATCTTCGTCAAGGGCAAAAATCTCACACAAGGTACATGGGATTTACAGATCAGACACATTGTTAATATGGCAAAACTTTCCAAAGTACAGCTTTCTAACACAGACAGAAGTATTTTGCTGGCTTTTTTCCTAGCTATTTCCCATCAGGGTTATCAAGGATGTTACACTGGTAACTCCTGTGCCCATGGATGTGATTCTTCAGACAAGCTAAAACTAAAAAACAACACAGACACAAAACAACCAATAACCCAAATCTCAATCTCTTTGTCAACGGAAACGCACCCAGAACACATCACTGTCCATGACTAATCTGCCAGTGGGCATTAGGAGCAGGAACTGCTAAGTACTGCTGGCAATCCCACACCCTTTTAGCTGAAAAGCCTGAGGGAGTGGTCACCCAGTGCTCTTAGAAGTCATTATCAAGCCTCACAATTTTTTGTACTAAATGTGCCATATTTCCCTCTAGAAAACAGACAAAAAATTTCGAAGTACAAAAAGAATGTCTTTCTAGCATCAGAGGTTCTAGTTTGCCAGTCTAAGAAGAAATAGCTTCCCCTGATTATTTAATTCTTAAACAACCATTAAAAAATTTCCAAATCCCTTCCCCTAAGCACGAAAACGCGTTTTCCATTCACATTTTAAAGTTGAGTTGCAGCCACTAGAGGGCAAGGCCATGATGCACAACACACTGCCCAGGCTGGGTAATGCAAAACCAATGCCACAAAAAGCAGAGCAGAAACTACAGCTGAAGACTTTATGTTGTAAATATTTGGTTGTTCAAGTTTTTTTTTAATACTGAATTTTCCATTAATTATAGGAATATACCCACATGTTCTGTGGGTTGCCTAAAATATTAATTCCATCTTTACATCTAAAGTCTACCAGACAAGCTACTTCTACACTTCAACATGCACATTAACAATTCTTGTACTGCTGAAATTTTAAAATTAGGTTTCTCAACTTCAGTGTTCTTGATACTGAAATTACGCAAGTTGCTGGAATTCTACCAAGAATAAGCAAGCATAGGTAAAAAACCAGAATGCTGTCAAAGGCTTTTTCCACTAAATATAGAAATTGAACTTCCTAATCAATGGTAAAAAGTATCTAGCTAGAAATTGGCCATATGCTGCAAAAGAACCGGAATTAACATGCAGATTTTTTCTGTGTCTAATCAGCATTTTAAGAAAATTGCTGTTCTGAGAACAGTTAG
Source organism: Leptocoma aspasia (assembly GCA_013399835.1). Lineage (NCBI taxonomy): Eukaryota > Metazoa > Chordata > Aves > Passeriformes > Nectariniidae > Leptocoma > Leptocoma aspasia. The sequence continues at coordinate 163,597 of VXAX01003533.1, read as the reverse complement.
GCTTTTTCTGTACAAAGATCACCCTTTGTTGAAATGTATTCTTGACATTTGATATACTAAATTCTGCTACAATTCATTATTTATGCTTTTAGAAGAACAGAAAATGAGGTCCAGAAACTAAAGCAAACCAGGAAAATGAGTCATTTACTCAAAGAAAAAAAACCCAACTGACAGAAGGACATACACTAGAAGCTCAGAACAAAAACATTTGAAGAATTATTTCAAAATCTACAGTCCAAACAGAACATGGAAGAAAGCTCAGCAAGCTTGTCATTAAAAATGATGACACTTAATAATAGTGGCAATGCACTGGTACTGTGCATGAAATCAGTCCCATGTATACTGGCCCATCTACTCCATGGAAAAAAAGCATCTGCAGTGTGTATCACCGAAACAGACGAGTCCTCAAATTAAGTTCACATAACATTCAAACTGCACTCCCAGTACAAACACAGCCTTCCCACAAAAAGCATGTTTGCTGTTAAGTAATAAGCTTTGACATACCAAGAGGTTTGTCATCCAAGCTTAAATGTAATACAGCTGTAGACAAGATTACACTTTGATTAAAGGAAAATCAGAAAGACTTTTACACTACCTATAATTAGTCTACTATTAGTACAAAGTTTTAATAAACTTTAATTAGAATTAGATGCTATCCAAAGCTTGTTTCAAAGGAAAATAGGTTGGGCCACTGGGAATTGGCAGCATTAAGAGCAACATGGTTAAACACAAGAGAAACATGTGTGTCCCTATTTCTTCTTTCAAATTTTTTGGAAAAAGATTTTCTTCTGCAGCCAAGTAGTATACTCGGGTCTTAAGCAAATACTAGGCACATCAAACACAATACACGATGCAGGTTGGTAGAATGTTTCACTGGGTTATTACAGCTTTGCACTATTTCATAAAAGAAAAAATTTTAAAAATCGCAAACAAATCTGTGACACTTCTGTGAGATGAATTTTCAAGTGTTTACCAGAAAAAACTCTTCACAAATTTGCCCAGCCAACCTTAAAACAATTAAGATATTGTTATAATAGAAACAGAATATGAAATTTGTATATAGATTAGTAACAGCTCTCCTGATTGCTTATACACAAATTCACGTGAATATCCACTGAAGTTACAAAATATAAGCGATACAGGAAACAAGCGAAGGGCAAGGACCTCTCACATGAAAGTACCTTTCCACATAGCTCTGGTTAGAAGGCATGAATTAGCCTGTCTACCACAGACTTAGAAAGAAGTAAGTTAGTCCTTCTCCTACTTGATCTTAAAATTACCTCCTGCCTCTGTTGCCACCTGGCAGTAGCTCCTCGGGGCTGAGGAAGCGGCTGTATTTTAGACATTCTTAAATGACAGACTGCAGCAGGAAAGTACCGTACGCACAGCCTCAAGCCTTTACACATCTCTTGGCTTCACTGCATAGCACTTCCCTTGACTGCACTCAGAATCTCCCATCTAGGTCTCCAGGGAAGTGTCAGGAGTCAGGTCTCTACTTTCTTCTCTCTGTATTTCAAAGAGTTTTCATCCCACCAAGTTCCCCCATTGACACCAGGTCTGTGCTGGGAGCAGTAACATCTCACAGCAGTTATGGAAACACCCTGTGCAGTGCACAGCTAACCTCTGCTTCAAGAGCTGCACCACAGGACACCTCCAGCTTTCTCCCTGTTGATACCTTCTGGTTTATTTTGGAATAGACAAAACCCTCACAGACACATGGTGGAACTGAACATTGATCAGTCTCCTCCCAGCACGCAACAGCAACACGTGCAAAGCACACAAGGGATTGGAAAAACACCACAGAATATCCTGTACTCCTTCAACATTCAACAAAGTGCCTTAAAAACAAAGGGGTACTAAACTTCTAAGCTTAAAGTATACTATTTAATTCTTAAAAAGCTCTCATGGGACAAACAAAGCGCATTTTTAGTACATTTATTTCAGGGCTCGCTTCTCTGTCTCTTAAAATTAGTTAAAGTCAGATAAAATAAACATGTGCTCTTAACAAAGGTGCCTCATTTACCTTGTAACATTGAACTTTTCACACTTAATTCAAAACGGGACAACTTGAGCAGCTTATCTACCTCCTGACTGCACAAACTGGATGGACTTGCCAACTTCCAGACTCAGCAGCTGAGTCTCCAGACTTCCAACACCATCCAGTCATCCAGTGCCAAGCAGAGCTAATGCAAAGCACGACACGCTATCATCAACCTCCACCCAGCAGCTTTCTGCCACCTGTTTCTCAACCTCAGTGTTTCTTAATAGGCACATCAGGAACCTTGATGTTTTCTTCACTTCCCTTTGAAAGGTTTAGCTTGAAAACTTAAATACCAGAAACAGCAAACTAGTAAACAAAATTGTGCAAACCACATCAATAGTTCGGACTAAGAAAACAGAGAAAAATCCCAAGAGAACTCCCACAGCTATTACGCTAAAAGCAAAAAAGGTAGGCATTTTAAACCAACTGAAGTTAGATCTTTATTCCTAACTATTCTATGAATACCTAAATATTTAGAATAAACTAATTTTCAAATATAAATTCTTAAAATTTCAGAAGGTCCTGGATTTTATCAGTCACTCATATATACAATAACCAATGTGAAAATTATTAATGCATTTTTCGCTTATTGCTTTAAGAGAAAATTAATAATCATTTACACAAAGTAAGCCACTTGACAGTAATATTCCACAATAAATTACAACAGAAGTATTCTTGCACTGGACTTTTTGATAGCATGCAAAACATTTACTTCTTTGCCAGTTAGACAAGAATAACTACAAAACTTCACACAGGATCAGCCTAACACCTTTCATTCTCTCATTCCCCTCTTTCTAAAAGCTTACCAGTTGTGTATGATTGACAAAGATTTTGGTCAGCCACCCAGAAAGAAGTGTTTCTATGGTGAGTCAATGAATCCCCTGGAACCTCAATATCACTTCAACTGCAATAATTTACTGGTTGTCTTCCCTCAGATTTATGTGCTGCATAATTTCAACTAAAAATTCAATGCATATTAGAAGGATTCAGTCCCTAGGCCATGAAAATAAAACAGAAATAAAATTTCAAAATGCAAAAAACCAAAAACCAAAACAAACAAAAAACCTACAAGAAGAAAGTCACAAAGTCACTGTATTTGACCAAATAATGAACTTAATGAAGAAAAAAACCAATTACCATTAATTTTAAAAGAAAACTACCAGAGCTTTTACATTCTGCAGATACAAAGTCATCATTGTCATTTCAAGGATAAAAACATTCATATCTACTCAGTATCAACTGAAATGCAAACTGAATTAGTACATTTCTTCATGAAGCAGCATATTCAAAACTATATTAAGCATGAAACAAACTATTTTAGCTGTGACAGAAGCACATAAATGACAACTATTTCCATGCTGCTATTTCAACTTAAACCAAAACCACCTAGTGAATTCTAATAGGGAATGCTCTCATTAGCAAATCACAATTAAAAACAAGTGAAATGCTCAGCATTAAGTGTCTCAAATATGGCAGAGAGACAGCACTAAGAACAGTCTTATATAAGGAGCTGAAACTATTTTTCCTAAAATCTTTCATGGAAGATGACCCATTTTCCAACTACATAACTCGTTCAATTAAAAAAAAAAAACAAAAAAACCAACTGCCATTCCTGCACTGCTTGTAACACTGGTTCTTTTCAACACGCTAAGAATATTTTAATGGAACCTGAGAAATTAAGCTGAGAGAAGTAAGCATTTTTTAAAATTAAATACTCCAACAGCATAGCACAGAAAATCACCAATAAAAAAACTTTGTTACCTTAAATGATAATTGTAACATTTATGATCATTTTTCAATAGTGCAGAACTCTGCTCCTCTCTTAATGGTACAAGTAAATTTAAAAAGGAGAAGTAGCAATACATGTTTCCTGTTGGTTTTTCTTTTTTTTTTTTTTTAAGGGCAACTTGCAATCTAGAGTGTGCAATTGTGACTTCAATTGCTCTTCAGTTTCAATATTCCCTTCTGTATCACTTGATCCACTTGTAACACTGATTCCATTGTCTCTATCCCATCCTTGTAGAATTTCCTGTGCAAAGTGCCTGGTATCTTCAGTGCTGTTCTCACCCAAGTGTTTATCCCCAGTATTGCCTCAGTGCTGGTATGAAGCTCACCTCAACAGTTCTCCAAACTGACTATACAGATGTGCTTCCTGCCCTCACAGCACCTGAGCACCTCAAGGCCACCTTCCACGGCTGCCAGGCTCAAACCAGACAAAGTGACCTGAGAACTGGTTGCTTGTATTTAGAAAGAATGAGAAACAGAAGCAGAAAAGTTTCTTCCAGCCTTTCATTGCACTCCTCTTTCCCCTGATTTTCCTCTCTTCAACCCCTAAATTGACTTATGTCTGGCTGCTCCATCACCATACGTACTCAAAGCCAGCTGGACACGAGAGGAAGGCAAGGTGCACGAAGCTGGAATTTCACCACTGCTGTCTGCACTTTGCAGAAAGGGACAGTAGCAGGAGGAAGGCAGCAGTTGGGATTACTTATAGACTCCAATGGGGAAGCATTGTGAACAACAGGTAACTCTTAAAAATCTGCAATTCTTTTCATCCCAAGGACTGGAAGGAAGACAGCACCATTGTTACAGAGGACAGACAAGGAAGCTGATGTCTAAGTTTAGCTTTTGTTTTAAGAGTGGCCCAAGTGTGAGAATCAACACGAGAAGGATAGGATAAATGATGGACCAGCTGTGCAGAAGAGTTCACCTGGCATTTGACAACTGCTTTAGAAATATTCTGTGCACCCATAACCTTTTCTGTCACAGATTTGTTCTTATTTCTTCAGTTTTTTCAAATACTTTCCTAAGAATCACTATTTTGCAGACCATTTTATTTTTCACCTTCTCAACTAGAAAAAATAAAGGGTAATTTAATTCCAACCTGAAGTATCATATTTTCTAATGGTAATATACATACATTAAAAATGAAAAGAAGTTACTGCCCAGCAATTGACAAAAACACAATACAGAGAGGAACTCCCTGCTACAGAGGCTTTAGGCCTCATGAGGATCAGCTAATTGAAACAAGGAACACCCCACCCTGATGTTGGGGTTCACCGTGCTTTTTTGCTCCTATCCCATTTCACTATTGCTGTTCAATTAGGTTACTGGCCTAATGGTGGCAAGAGCATCACGCTCTAAATAAGTGTTACACCAACATTTTCAGAAACATGTAGGTTCAGTAACCTTGGATTTTCTAAAATACATTTTCACTGCACAGTGTAAGCTGACAAGATTTTCTTCTATGCTATTTGCTTTAGTTGTTCTGTCAAAGGTACTAGAAAGCATGGAGGAACACAAATCAATAGTGAAAAAGCACCTTTTGAATTGGAACAAGATCCTGTGAGAGTACAACTGAAACTGAAAAGCAAGAGTTCTCTCAGAATTGCAGCTCTGAGTTTTGCAGCAAATAACAAAGACTATATTCCACCACAGTTTTCAAATTGCAATTTCTCATTAGCATTGTGGGAAGATGCAAGTCATGCAGGCTATGTGACATCTTTAACAGTTCTACCCAAGCAGAAAAAACCTGTTAACACCTGTATAAAGAACAGTCATCCGTGTCTATTCTCCAGAACCTAATGCTCTAATACTTGAAAAAAACTAAACAACTCAAGTTATTTAAATGATAATGTTCTCAAAACTTTTACGTTTGGCTTCATACACTGCTAGCGTGTTAAACAAGTATGTAAATTATCATAATTCAGACATTTAAATGATAATACCCTTACTATGCCTCAAGTGTAGGCAGGTATCTAAGTGTTTTACATTGTAAACAAGCCACATTTAACTGAATGTACCACTTGTGATTATATAAAATAAATATACAAGACATTCCTCTCATCATAATCCTTTTTCAAGCAAGGTCATAGAGCTCTTTCCAAAGGCTTGTTTATCAAAGCAGATAAACTTTCTCCTCCCTCTTTTAAGATGCCAGCAAACAACACTCATACTTCAAAGGCTGCATTAAAAAGGCAAGTATAGCTCATACTATTTCAAATACTCAGAAATACAGTGCATGAGGGAAATAAGGAGTTCACTTCCACCAGCCTAAGTCTACACAGCATATGTATAAAGCAAAAGAACCCTGCTAAGATGGCCCACAGACCTGCTCAAGGACACAACTCATAAAAGTGCACCCCTGACAGCTGTTTGAGCACATGTTGTGTACCTAACACCTCTCTGATTTTCTAGTCATTTATTGCTGGTGCTTTTCTTTCACTGAAATGGGACATTTCATCAAGAATTATTAGGACTGACAGAAATTCTTCTGCTTTGGAATATAATAATAATAATAACAACCACTACTATTACTACTATGCTAGTACTTAATGAGCACAATGAAGTTAAAAAATACCAAGAAAGGAACAATGATGGGGGGGAAAAAACCCCAAACAACTGGAAAATGCCCCGTCCCTGGAACTGCTCAAGGCCACACTGGATGGCACTCTGAGCAACCTGGTCTAGGGGGAGGTGTCCCTGCTCACAGCAAGGGTGTTGGAATTAGACTATCTTTAAGGTCCCCTTCAACCCAAACCATTCTGTGATTCTCTGATCAGTGGCAGGTTAGTCCTGTCCATTCACTGTATCATCTCTAGCTTTATGGAAAGGAAACCCCAGAGCAGGAGTTATATGGGTCAAAAATAACAAAAAAGACTGAACTGGTCCATTTTTCATACTTGACTCAGTACACTCACTAAAGTCCTTTTTCACATCCTAGCAATTATACTGTCACTGCTAATAGTACTATAAAAAAAAGTTGGCCCCTTCCTATGCTCCAAAATACTTGTTTTTCTTGTGACTTTTTTTACCACATTATTTGTAAATTCAAGCAGAACTTTCCAAAAGTCACAACTTCTTTTCAGATAGAAGAGACTGTACCTAGAAAGCTGATTTGCCTCTTTTCTTCTTTTTTATGTCTCCACTACCTCACTCATTAAATAAAAATATTAAACATAATTTTATATATTAAATAGAACCAGTTTTGAAATAAAAATGCACGTTGACTGTGTCTTAAACTTCAAGGTCAAAACATTTTTTATCCATATATGATCACAAATTCACATTTTAACATCCTGCCACTACAACTATCCCATGAAAAAGAATACATGGGACACCTCAGCAGGAGTGTAGCAGTTGAAAAAAATTACCTCTTCCAAATGTTTACAAGTATAACCAAGCACTTATTTCTTAAATCCTTCTATTGTCTGAGAAGTTTTGGTCTGGGCAAGACAGGATAGTCTCCACTGAGCTTTGCTCACGTATATAACAACTGTCTGAAGCAATATTGAAAGTAGAGTGGTTTAACATACTTTCTGGATTTGAGGCATAACACCAGAAAGCAGATCCAGTCACTGAAATAATGTTACAAGATTACAGGTACCCTAACATTAGACTCAAAACTACATCTTCATAAAAGGCTTTAAAGGATATTACAAAGCAATTATTTACAAAACAGCTTTTATAAAAGAAGACACATACAGCAAGTTTAAACCATAACACACATCAAAGAGAGTACAAGTTACAGATCTCAAAATAAAGAGTAGTAGTCATGAAGATCCTTTAGCATTAGTTTAGAAAACTCAGATAATCATGTAAAATTTATCCAGCAACACTTATCCTGGGAAGGCTCAACATTAAGCTGTGTGGGAAAGGAAGGAAAATGAGCACACTTACATTTGATAACCAGGGGAGACCAAAAAAAACCCTCTTACTTGCACATCTGCATACAAAATTGTTCAACTGCAAGCACATTTAGACTGACCTGTGAAGCAGGCAAAACCCCAGATGTGACCTAAGGAGCCCCCAGGAATGCAATCTGGATGTCCCGGAATGGCTCAGAGAAAGGACAACTCTGCTGGTGCAGTGCTTTGCTAACCTAACCCTTCCCAAGGCCACTTCTGGAACACGGGGTCGGGAAAGGTCAATCTGCAGCTAAAATGTAGATCTGCATTAAATTGATCAGGAAGCAACATGCTGCAACAGGATGGATGTACAATCTGTGCAATCACTGCCTCAGTCAGTGAGGCAGCATGTGCACAGAGATTCAAAACCAAAACACGCATTTTGAAAGGAAGGTTGTCCTTGTGTGCTGATGCAACGCATTTGTTCAAGTACAAAAATCTCCAGAAACATTTTCTTCCCTGTTTATGTGGAAGTTAGAAGTTATCTAAACAGCACACATACTTTTAACTTTCTAATGAAGAGTAATTCATAAATGTAACCAAAGATCAGAATGATGTCATGGGTAAAGAGCATTCAAATAGACTTAGAACACCCACATGCCTTTCTGTGTTATAGGTAACATATTACTAATATAAATAGCAGCCTATCACTTATTCCCTTAATTACACAGGAAGGGTTCATAGACCAAATCATTGGCCTTCACTGTCACTGACAATATTTATATACCTACCAAAGCTCTGCTTAAGCAGCACAACCAGCAGCTTTACCTAATGTCAAATAGCTATGGAGATTGCAAAAACAAATATACCCTTTCATGACAATTTGTATTCCTGGCTTTCTCTTACAAGTGCTGGAATATGCAGTTTACAAAACATCCTCAAAGAGGAACACTGGAAAAAAAATAATTTCCCCTTTGAGTTCTTAAAAAGGAAGTAGTGGCTGACAGCTATAAGTGAAAGTGTTGTATTATTTCCACCCTTAAGGAATTAGGAACATTCTTATGTCATTCATTTAGTGCTTCTTTTCCTCCAGAAATTCTTTTAAAATTTATCTGACATGTTTTGGTACTAATTTTAAGCTACACTATAAAAGAAGTACTGCAGGTAAGCATAATACTAAATTCTAACTGTACATACATACACTGGAAGTTAGAAACATAACTTAAGATAACAGCAACACAGGCTAATGTACCAGCTAATATGCCTGACACTGACCTCAGGAACTTATTTCCTGGTAGGGATTAATTCTGTACACAAAACTCTCTACCAAGTCCACAAGCAACCTCAACTCATTAGACCTGCTGTGGACCAGCAGATTGGACTGGACAATCTCCTGAGGTACACACCAACCTTAGTTATCCTCTGCCAGTTCATCCATGTCATAGGATTTGCTGTCCTTGTTCACAGTATTGTAACTTCCCTCAAACTAGATATCACCCTAACTACTTAATGACCTAAAGTTCTGGAATCCATAGAAACAAAAGAAACTTCATCAAACTTATTCTTTGTTCCTTAAAAGTATGTGTTAATATTGACATAACCTTAAAAATCCTCTGGCATCCAGCAAGAGGAATCCCTGTGAGAACACAACAAGGAGTTACCTACCGAGATCACAGATCTGAAAAAATAACTTGGCTCCAGAATGGATTCTTTCACAATCAGATATGAAAAACAAAGCTTATTTTTTTTAATAACAGAGTTCAAAATGCAAAGAATTACAAATAATTCATTATGCCTCCTGAAAGCTTTCAGATTCTTCGAGCACCTGGAAGCAGTAGGTATAAGTGCAAAACCCAGCAATGCCAGAATAAAATCACAAGTAATACTACACAAACTGATTTGCAATTCTATTGCCCGTAAGTTCTGGCATAACTATCACAGCTAACAAGGGAAAAAAAATAGAGACTGACAGTTAATTGTGCCATGAGTTACTGGGAAAGATCACTGGGATATTAAAAGGCAAAAAGGTAGGCAGGCTAAATGCTCAGCTTTGCAGAACCAAGAGATCTGACTTCTAACCAATATAATTAAGCATTACACTTCAAAAAAAAAACAATTAAAAAAAAACAGAACACAAGGCATAGTCATCAAATTCTGCTGGGGTAGGGTTAAACAAGCAAAAAAACCACTTACAAAACATTGATACTATGGCAAAGACTAAGTTTTAGACAAATCAAGGCTTAAACTTCATCTCAGTCAACTTCCAAAAAAGGAATAACTTTGGAAAAGTTTCATTTAAGAGCAAAAACTTCCGTATCAGATAAGACTAATGACATATGCAGACAGCAGCAGCCAGTACCAAATGTCATCAAAAGAACTTGCTGTACAAATATCTATCTGGCCCATTACAGAGCTTTTCATCCTGGATTTGAAACATAACATTTCTATTCCTTCCTTTAAAAATGGTATTACTCAATACATGGTTACATGCATCCATACCTTTTCTATCTTAAACTCTTGCATTATCATGTGAAAACAAACTAAACAAGATACTCCTAACTGGGGAAAAACTTACTTTAACAGTAGCACAATACTATCAGTATTTTTTGTATTTAGTTTTAAGTTCTCCTATTTTACACTATTAGGACATTTTACAATTGAACTGTCAATTCTTCAGTCTTTCCAATGGTTGGCTAATGTTATTTCATAACCCAGAAGTTCTATGAATAGCATATATTTCCCTTCACTACACACCACAGCTCAACTGTCAATACTGTAATGCTCCTTAGCTCTGCAAAGATCTTACCATTCCTCATGCCCTAAACTACCCTTGACTAATCCCTGTACTTTTTATGTTTATTTTTTACAAAAGAGGAAAAAAAAAAGGTCAAACTTCTGCTAGCATTTTCTGTGTTTTTCCACTCAACTACAGTGTTACTACAGGATTTTGGGCTTTCTATTATAAGCCTGCTGGAAGTTCATCATTTATTTATACTTTCTCTAGACTGAAATAAACTCTAAGGCATTGCTCAATCACACACAAATCTGGTACAACACAACAGGAAAATTGTATCCAATTAATTGTCTGGCTACAGCACAATAATCTTCCTTTTCAAGGAGGAAACTGTTCTGAGCCTCTGGCAAAGAGATACGTGTTCTTGCAAGATGGTACAGTCCAACCCATCTCTCTGCCTGATGTTCCCACTCCTACAGCAGACTGAAAAAACACTTGCCTATATTCAACAAAAATGTGACAGTGCTGAGCCTTTTTCCAAAAATTCTGCCACAAGCAGTTTCTGGAAAGACAGACAAGTTGGGAACATTAATGCATGGTCACAGCAATATCTAACAAAATTCAGAGCTCTTGGATAATCCAAACTCTCAGCAAGTGAGCGACATTAACAGGGAGCAAGTATCGACGTGATTCAAAAGAAAATCCAGAGATAACAAATAGTTGTATAACCCAGTAGCAACAGACTGTAAAATTGCTAGCTATAGGGATGGAGACAGCACTCTTCCTTCCTTTTCAGTGTCCTGGTTCCACAAATGCTAATAATTTTCACTTTATATTATCTATTAAAAGAAATCACAAAACCTAAAATGCAACGAAACAGCTGAGTATGTATGTATCGACACATTTTGCAGAACTCTAGCTAGATCAGACTCAAATCAACAAAAGTAGCACAGTGATACAGACACTCCTTACCCACATGGCCCTTTACAGCATACATAATTATATGCAATTACTTTCATTAGATAAAAAAATGAAGCTGTCACATTTATTAAGAAAAATGAGAAGATAAAGCCAAATCAAAGTATTTCTCCAGTGCCATGTAAATCCACCTGCAAACAATCACTGGACTGCCCAACCAACATATAAAAAATTAAAGATCAAGAACAACTTTATGTAATCAAAGTGTAGGGAAGTTTTTGCATTTACAAGCCTGGGATCAGGAGCAAACCCAAACCATCCAATAAGAGATCTAAGGAAAACACAGTTACTGGCCTTCATTCCGGCTAAGTAAGCTGATTCATTTGAGGTTTGTAAAAATTCATTGCAAATACAAAAGGGATTTTTGTTTGTTTTTAAAGCCTAATCAATGTGTTGGTGTTCCTGTTTCAGGATAGATGCAGCATGACTGCAATGGATCAGTTCCAAGAATGACAGTATTAACTCTGCAGCAGTGGCTCTAGATGGTATCTCTGCAGGGAAATCCTTGTCAGCACTGACTTACCTCTACTATAAATGGCTGCCCACACTCCTACACAGGCTCCTAAAACCATGGTGCTGCAGTTTGTCCAAAGCAAGAGCTCCCTACCCCATACTATTCTCATGATCATATCAGTATAAAATTGGATGGTTCATTCAGGGTAAAAAGGACTTACATAAAAATATTAACAGGTGTATGTGAGGGCTGCCTGACATCACCCTCTTACCAGAAGCACCTAAGCACTGGAGTTTCACCTTAGTGCATTACAGCAAATCCCAGGTCAGTCCCCCAGGGCACTTGGAACAAACATTCAGTGTTTTGAAGGTAGTGTCTCCACTGCAGACTGTAAGCATACAGCAACATCAAGAGTACTGAAAAATAAAACATCTGTTCATCTCTTGGACAACAATCCTAACAGAAAGTTGAGAAGATATAATAGAGGAAAAAGCAAATAACAGACATGGTATCTATCAAAATAAGTGCTAATGATAGATTGGAAACTTAACATCCTTTACATAGATCAACACTAAATAGGCCAGAGTATTACACAGGAGTCTCTACTGGAAGCAGCAGGAAAAAAAATCTCTCAGCAAAACCCTGCAATTCCAAATACCATTTTTCATATCCCACTTAGTTTTTTAAGATAAATTTACTAAAATACTTCTGACAAACAGAACGTCCAAAGAAAATGTTCTGTACTTTCCCGAATCATGCCAAGTTCCTGATATCCACAAAACATTTTATGTAATGTTAAGTGAGTAACCTATTTCCTCTTTACAAATTTTGTTTGCTTTCTTTCATATCAATTTACTTTTATCCCTAGGACAATTCAGCAAAAAAAGACTATCTAATCTCAACTCCTGTTTGTCAATGTACTTCCTGCATTAGTGGTCCAAAATTAAATGCAGTATGCTAGACAGGGTCTAATAAGCTGCAAGGGGTTCTTCCTTTCCAAGTGCAGCCTTGTGTTTGTCCTGAGGTTCCTGCTTGCCCCTTCACTCAGCATAGCCAGGTCCCTGCCCTTGAGCAGATCAACTCACCCCCACCACAGCAACACTCACAGGCTTGGTGTCATCCCAAACACAACCAGAGTAAACTTCACCGTGTCCTTCAGATCACGTTAAACTGGCTGGACCTTTGGGCTGGTTGCTTTGAGTTGTTGGGGTTTGCTATGATTGGTTGGGTTTGAGTTTTCTTGTTAGATTTTTGGTTGGCTCTTTTGGGGTTTGGTTTTTGAGGGTTTTATTGAGAGAGGGGGAATCTGTTTTGTGTTTGTTTTTTCTAAGTATTTTGTAGTATTTTTATCTCACATATTTTAAGTCTAGAAGCCATAATGCACAGCTTTAATGAATTTCATTTACTATTAAAGGGACTATGGATTTCAATATACTACTTAGTATTTCTGTCACCAAGATATGAATGTGCTCAATTCAATTCATATCCACTTTGAATTAAATGAAAACAATAGCATTAGTTACCATTAACACATCAACTTGTGCCTACACTTTTTTTTTCAGTTATTAAGAATGACCAGTTCTTTGGAGTGCTTTTGAGCTAAGAAAACACTTTATTCTTCACCGTTTCTCAGAGCCTTTGGTAAACTGTGGCAATGAATTCCCTATAAAAGGTACTTATAATAGCAACTCAGAACAATCTCAGGCACTGAACAATTCCAGATTTTGAAAGCCTGGATATTTGTTCGGAAGCTTCAGGTTTCTACTGAAAGCTTCGACAACATCTGTCAGAAGCATTTCAGCCTGGAAGTCACATACAAATTCTCAAAGGTCTCCCACTTGCTTATTTTTAGAAATGAAAACAAAACCCAAAAAACCAAGTTTAAGATTATTTCAGTTACACAATTTTTAAGAGTTTCTTCCCATATGCAGTGATTTGAGCTGAACAAACACATTTAGATTCTCTGAAGTATAGCCCACTTTTTCTTTTGCTTTGATTCACACTTTTTGGAACACTCCATGCTCAGCACAACATCTACTTCCTACATATCTAGTGAGTCACTTTTTCAGGCATCTCTAAAAAAACCCAGATTCATTAAATTGCAATTACTAAAAAAAATAAAACCAGAAATAATTCTAATTATAATATTCTAATGTTATCCCTGCATGAAAAATCCACTAGTTAACTAGGAGTTATTACGCTGTATCCACAAACACAGGCAGCAACAGGCATTGCACCGATTGTCTATAAAAATATTACTATACACAGAAAAAATCCAAGTACAGATAATCCCACCATCATCTCCTTCCACCTTTATCATACACATATTTAGGCTTACATATTATGTTTATAATATTTTAAAAAGCAAATCCAACTTTAAGTACCTTCTTTTAATTGCTATGTATTGGTGATCTTGAAAACTCATTCTATTTTCAACCTTATAATGCTGGTGTTACATAGACATTATCTCCCTGGGCAAATAACTTTTTCCATGCATAACTAAAGTGCCTTTATACAAAGTAAACATTCACATCTTTTAACTGTAAGTAACATGTTATCTTCAGCTTGGTCTACTTATGCAACATATTTCAGCTTATACCTTCCTCTGCCTTAGGAAAAAAATTCTGTACTACTTTCCTTGGCATTGCTTACAGATAATACTGACAAAATTGCTTACAAACTATGTAGTAAACAGGATCACTCACATGATTCACTAAACAAAATAAAACTCCAAGCCCTCATGAAAAAAAAAAAAAAGAGTAGTGAAATATAACTGAAAGGCAGCTCAAGAGACAACACAGCCTGGACTGAGTGACTGAGTGCCCAAAACTGGTATTGCCAAAGTCCACAACTTATGCAACTGTAGTCCCAGATCATTCATTAACTATTTTTAAATATCTGAAGGTTTTTCTCATTACGAAATTAACATCTGAATGTCTTTTATCTTTTGAAAAACCCAGAATTGATAAATGTCCTATATATAAGCTTCTAAGAAATGTTTACAAATACTCTGACAAGGAGTATTTGCGCAGGTTTAAATATAGGTCATTGATAGGATAATGACAATTTCCCAAATGAGATGTGCTTATTAGCAGTTATGTAAACAATGATAATATATGCTCCTGCATGTAAATGTTCTGGCATAGCTTTATGTTTTTGTTTGTATTTTGAAAACATCACAGAATTTTTTTAAGTAGTTCTTGTGATTCAAGATCAAGCCTGTATTTATCAGTATCTTCTACCTGCTTTTTCACAACAGCATTTGATACCTATTATCTCTAATAGTGCATTTCCCCCTCCCTGGCAATTGGATCACAATTTACCATTCCAATACTCAACCAGATCAAAAGCCAGTCCATAGCCAACAAACAAGCACAGAATCTGAAATTCTCCACACTGCTGTACCTGTGCTCTAAACCTTTTACAGCACCACATCTAACATGCAATAGGACTGGATTCCAGGGCAGGATCCCAAACCCATTCTTAAGTTGTTTACCATGGCTACAGATGCCCACCTTGGCAATTTTCATCAGACCTCTGTCAAATCTTCACATGATGTTATCTCAAGAACTATCAAATACTCTTATTTACTACTACTAAGTTGCTATTTTAAAACAGATAACTCAAATGAGTAAGCATATAAATCTTTTACCTGTATTAGAGAAGCCAAACCTAACTGAAATTTAAAAGAAACAGAAATCCCCATAGCTGATGGTTTTTAAGTTTGTCTGTCAGTTAGCAGACTTGCTCAACACTCAGTGCTTCGTCAAATTAACCATCTTGAAAATGACAGACTATTTGTAACCATAATAGAGCACGTGGGGGGTCTTAAAATCTTCGTAAGTCGTAAGAAATGTTGATAAAAAGCTATATGCATAATACTTTCTAATTTAAAAAACAGCACAATAATTTGGAACATTTTACTTTGTTGAGTCAAACAAGAAAGGTCAAAGTCTAAACTTAAAGTATTTCAAGCACTTCAGTTTTCTAGAATCCAAGAATGCAAATACACAATAGAGCCAAAGCAAGATGCTTAATGAAACATTTAATACAGATAGCAGTTTGCACAATTACCTGCAGGTAACTTGAAAGCCATAATCCAGCCTTAAGAAATTAAATGCTTGTCTTGTCCCATCATGTCCAAGTATTGCATAACATAGGATAGTTAACAAAGGAAGGTTTAAGAACTTTGACTGCGTTGTACTGCTCCTCATGCTGTGTCATACTACTGAAAAAATCTGCACCAATTACAGACCATATTATTCTTAAAATCCAGAGCTACACTGACTGCATTTCACAGAAGGACTAGGTGTGAAGCTGAAAACCAGCTGACTTAGAATATGTTAAGTTCTAGAGCATAATATCAATATATTTGAAAAAAAAATACAGTGCTGAGCAACTGTAATCTGCTCTTTGTTAATTTTTTCCTGGATATCTAAAATTAACTTGACAGTCATTAAGTAAAACAACTTTACTTGTCCCAGTTCAATCCCTAGTGGACAAAACACGCACTACAGGACCCTCCAATTTTGCTTAACAAGACTGCCAGGCTTTGAGAGGAACAGTTAAGAACACAGGATGTATTTTAAAACCATTTTCACTAACAATAATAGTACATCATCAATGCCACCCATTACACTCCTGTTGCCAGTAATAAACCTTCTATCAGAATTAAACAAAATACTCCATAAAATTTCAAAAGGACAAGTAGGAAGAGTGCCAAACAAGCACAGTATCTTTTTAAAATCCATTTTTCAATGCTCCTCACAATCAATTTTCACACACCGATAAAACAGTAATTTCTCTGGAATTGTAAAAAATACTATTACACCGCTATATCAATACAATGTGCCTTCACATTTGCACGACTCATCTCAAAGTCACCTACTTGAGTAATAAATAAGACACATGCAAGCCTTTCAACGAACCATTTTCAACTGTTAGTTTTATATACTTTTCACAATATTCAAAGTTTCTGCTTAGTAAGGAATTACCAACTTACCTGGAAAGTTGCCACTTTAAAACAAATCTTCCTCCTGCCCAATGCAACCATATTTATGACAGCAAAACCAGAGTGATCCACGGGGACTCGCTAAAACAAATGTGCAGTTTCAGTGTTTTTACACAAACATCTTACCTTGCCTGTCTTGTGATCAAACCAGACAAGAGCATGGTTCCTGGACAGCACCTTGCAGTCAAACGTGGCATTGTTCTGGGCTGGCCGGCAGCGAGCCACGGAGCGGCCGATCTTGACAGGCTCGTCCAGGTAGACATGACGCTCCTGAAACGGGTGGGAGTTCGGGCGGCAAGTGAAGATGGCCAAGGCTGAAGGCATCGAGGACAGATTGTGGTTGCCACACCAACCAGAGATGAAGAGAGGCTCTTCTGATGCAGACTGTCCTCCACAATTTTTAAAACACCTCCACAGCAACTTTATATTAAAGCAGGACAAATATTATCGTATGAGAGGCCTAACAACTCATTGTTTCAGTGTGTAAACTAATTCTGGCAATAATCCAGTGAAAAAGTCCCATTATGTCTTTGAATAATATAAGCACTGGCCCAAAAAAAGTCTAAAACGTACAACTTTCAATCCATCCTCCTCTGGAAGAACTGGAATAAGCATCTGATTCCTTCAGGGAGAAGCAAAGGCCCCGTGAAAGGAGGATACAATGTCTTAAATCCAAGTAGATGAGTCATACAAGTACTTTTGTTTGTAACCTCAACTGCCTTCTTTCCCCCCCCTTCCGTAAACAACACTGACCAAAAGTCTGACCAATGCAACATGGAAGCAAGGAAAGGTTTAGGGAAGGGGGATGAAGGAGAAAGATTAGCGTTCTCTCACACACGGCACAGATCAGGAACTGGAAGGCGAATACAAAGCACTCGCTTCACAACAGGGACCTATCGGTTCACCCAGCAACCCGCATTTCACCATCTTCGTGTGTTAAACCCCAGCAGAATAGGTGGTCCTCGATCTAGGATGGAGTGCGAGGGCTACACTGGTTTTCTCCCCTACACCAGATAAAGCTGAACTGGTCTACAGCTTCTGGGAGCCGCTCAGATAAGGAACTTGATAAGGCATGGAGAGGCTCCCAACTCGCCTTCTCCCGGGAACAAACCAACGCGTGGGAAGGGTTCTTGGGGCCGGCCTGCGAGGTGGCCTGACAGGTCGCTCCCCGGCGCTGGCTCTGGCTGGCGGCGGGGCCGGTGTGCGTCCCTCGGCGGCGGCTCCTCAGGGGCGGGCAGCGGGGGCTGCCCCGGGAAGTCCCCGCCAAGAGCCCCCGGCGCGGGGCGCGGCGGCGGCGGCGGCTCCGCTCAGCCCCTCCGCAGGTGACTGCGCATGAGGCGGGCCCGCTGCGCACCCCCGCGCTCTCCGCCCGCCCAGTGCGGCTCCGCTGCCCCGGCGGCGGGAGAGGCCTGGCGGCCGNGGGAGGGAGAGGGGCGAGGGGAGAGGGGAGAGGGTCGCTGTTCCTCCTGGAAGGGCACGGCTGGGACGTGTTAGCACGGGGCAGGTCGCTGAGGTGAGTCAGCCCTGGCCCTTGCCGTCGCTTTGCCCTCGCTGTTCTCAGCCCTGGGAGGGAGGGGGCGAGCGGGCCCCGTCAGCCCTTATAAATAAGAGGGAGGGAATGGCGTGAAGTTGTGTCAGGGGAGGTTTAGGTTGGATTTTGGGAGGGAATGGGCTGAAGTTGTGTCAGGGGAGGTTTAGGTTGGATTTTGGGAGGGAATGGGCTGAAGTTGTGTCAGGGGAGGTTTAGGTTGGATTTTGGGGGGAGGTTTTTCACCCAGAGGTTGGTCGAGCACGGGAATAGGCTCCCCAGGGAAGTGGTCATGTCCCCAAGACTGCCAGTTCACAAACCTTTAGGACAGCGCTCTCAGGCACACGGCGGGATTCTTGGGGCAGGAGCTGGACTCGATGATCTGATTCCAACTCAGAATATTCCGTGATTCTGTGAAAGTGCGGAGCTCAGAGGAGGAGCTGAGGTGACACGTTCTCAGCAGAGCTTGCATGAGAAACTGCAGGAGTCTCCGGAACATCCTCCTGTTTCCCTGTGCGCGTCTGGTGGTTTTATGATGCCAGATTAAAAACCGAGGGAGCCGCAGTGTGGTTGGATGTGTCCTGGGGCAGGAGGAATGCTGGCCATGTTTGCCGTGTCCTTTTGCAGGTTGGCAGCTGGAGCAGGGGGACTCTCGGAGCAGTGGCTGCAGGGACAGGACTGAGGTGGGGTCACCGGTGCTGTGCTTCCTTCAGTACGCCACGGAGCATCATCCAAGGTCATATTTATGCCTGTTTTCTAGAAGCCAAAGAAAGGTCACTTTGTCAAGGTCATATGGTGCCGAACGAGTCTCTCCAGTCCAAATACATTTTTAATTTCGTCATTCCCTGTAAAGCAAACAAGTGGGAATTGTTGATATAAGATAGATGTTGGGGTCATGCCAGCACTATAATTACCCTGTGACAGGGTGTTAGGATTAGGGATATGGGAGATGGCAGAAAGGGCTGGCAGCTGTGGGGGACAGGAGTGGAGCTGGGCCAGGCACTTCAGCAGTGGATGAGGGGAAAAGCAGCCATCAAGGTAAGGCAGTGCAGTGTATGAGACAAAGCATGATTGGTGTGTTCTTAGTTGTGGCACAGTAAAATCTCAGGGCTGTCTTCATTTTTTTCCCTTTCTTTTTGAGTGCACTGTGATTTGGGGAAGGGAGGTTGATTCATAACAGACTAGTTTTCTTCTAACAATCCAGTGAGAAAAAGACAGCAAAACCAAGCTGTAGCATCTGTGTTTGAAACAGAGAAATTAAATCCAAGATTAAAGACAAGTCTGATTTTGTGAAGACAAAAACAAACAACTGATAGGTGGAACGTTTAGAACTGTTTATCCGTAATTTTAATTCTCGTGACAGGGAAAAAAAAAATCTGGCACATCACTCCATGGCTTTCATCAGCTTATGAGATTGTATTACTCAGATAAATGTAATCATAATTTGCTCTTACAAATTTTTTTAATAAGTGGAAATTCAGTGTGGGTGTTGCTTACAGCACACGAGATGCCATAACTAATCAAAGGGAGAAGGAAAGGTAGAAAAAGAAGATGGAGAAAGTAATAAATTTAGGTCCATTAGGAGTTACATTTGAGGGAATGAGTTGCAAAAGTAGAAATAATTGAGAGCACTTTGGAATTGCAAAGTGTAAAAAGTGGGGACAAAGGGTACTACAGGTGTTGGAATGAAAAGAATGTTTCAGAGAGCGTTTTTTATATTTTTGTGTGCATGTTCTAATGGAGAAAGGAGATTGAAAGTAAAATTAGAGATGAAAAAGAACCATTACCATCTATAGGGTCTAAGAGAATCAGGTAAAATAATAAACTGAGTAGTGGATACCTTTTTCTGATGTTCTAAGTATTTATAATAACATAATAATAATAATATAATATAACTGTGTCATTTAAACTGTAAGCCCCTGGTATATTATGTTTTCCTGAACCTTTTTTCATCCCCTGGAGAAATCCCACTCTGACAGTCTCATGGGGAAGCAGTGGTATGTGTGCCTTTCTAGTTGTCTTTGGCACTGCCAGATGGCTCACGTAACAACTGAGCTGTACCCACTGCTCATCGAGGACATTAATTTGACCCTTCCTTCTCTGCATGAGTGCCAGCTCTCAGTGGAGCTGCATGCTTATAGTTATCCCTCAGGCTTTTCAACTCCTATTTCAAATTGCCTGATGAGTTCAGAAGTTATCAGGGGCAGAGTCATAAGCTAGGATGAAAATACAGAAACCAGTTGCATTCTGAAATGAGGATACAATTATTGTATGGGTATTTTATGAGGTGTCTGCTGCTTACCAGGAAGTGTATATCCCAGAACCGTGGAAAGCAACAGGTGGATGAGGAGTTCTGTGTGAAGTGCTCACTGTGCTCAGAGGAGGAGAAAGAGGAGGAGGAGGAGGAGGAGGGAGGAAGCGTCAGCTCCTGCTTCATTTCTGTCACACAGCTGAAGCAGGCAGAGCACCTCGCAGCCATGTTAGGTAAGGGCAGCAGGAGCCAACTGTGTCCATCCTTTTTCTGGGCAGGAAGTCCAGGAAAATGTTATGATAGCCATCATAGCTGAGGGCAGAAAGAGCCTGCTCCATAGCCATCTTGGATAAGGGAAAGGAAGCACTTTAGGGGACTGTCACTGTCACATTTGTGCCCTAAAGAGCTGGCGTCTCTTTCAGGAGGATGAAATACAGCTGAGATAGTTCATGTGCATACCTGAAAAACATCTGGATTTTAGCTTGAGTGTGTCAGTTTTAACGACTTGATGAAAAACGAGATCTTTTGCTGAAGGAAGCCTATCACGAATTCTGAGCTAACTGTAACTGGCTCAGAAAGAAAAACACAGAGCAGCATTATAGGCAACTCAGTGCCAGATTTCTGACTACTGTGCAATGAAGATCTAAAAGGCTTACAAAATAATTAGTGTACCTCAGACTGAGTTTTTCAGTGCAGAGGTATGAACCAGTTGCTTAGTGGGAGATGCTGATTCCAGAGAAATTGTTACATTTGAAATGACTGAGACATGCTGTATAGCAAAAGTTCAATTTCTAGTGTAAAAATTAAGATGCAAACTGATAATGAAAGCAGAATAAACAGGTAAGGAGAAGGTTAGAGATGCAGTTTTCTACTGAATTCTCATCCCCGAAACTCATTTATCAACAATTTATCCAATCAGTTTTGTACTGATTTTCAGAAGTACAACAAATTCAATGTATAATTGCCATACCACATTTAAAACATGGCAGTCTAAGACGGCATTTACTGCTGTATAAAGCAGTGTGGAAATGTAAAACAAAATTTGAACTGTTACTTATATCCTTATGTATCTTTTGCAAAACAAACTTGCCTCAGAAGTAGCTTCTAAAATGTTCTGAACCAAGCTGTCAAAAAGTAAGGAACTGTTTCAGAGAAGTTTTTTCCAGTGTTAAAAAAAATTATTCTAATTATCACCCCAGATTTAGTGAAGAGGTTACACTTTTTTATTTTAGTGCTATTATTGTCCTTTAGTTTCGTACTCATTTTCTGTTCGTGATCTTTTTACTCTCTGCCTGGTTATGTAAAGAACAATTGCATTATCTTTCAGCATTAATTTTGAAAGAATAAGCAATTCCACCAGTTTAATCCTCTCTTGTCAGGTAGGTTCTCCATTTATTCCATTTTTTTTCGAATCCTTCCCTGCTCCTATTTCTGGTTTGCATTAAAAAAAAAGATACTTTTATCCAGTGTACAAATGCATGTCTTACCAACATAACATTTACATTAATGTAATATACATAGTAAGCATATACTGAATGTACTATTCAATTTACATTATGTAATAAATATGAATGTTTTGTACAATATTTATTATGTGCTATATATCCTATCTGTTTTATACACAATGTACATTGCATAGTATTATGATAATACATGTATTTGGTGTATATACATAAGTATAATGTAATATGCATACCATTAATGCATGTTATGCTAATATGTAGCTGATTTTACATGCAGTGTTTTTTCATTTCAAATTAAAACAGACAAGTTAGAATATCTAGCATTTTCACTGCTTTATCATTTTAGCAGAACATAGTCATCATGTGACCAGCTCTTATTTGCTTTTCTATTAAAATATCAATTTAACAGTCAATATTAATATTGACTTTTTGAAATTTTGATGTTTTCTGTGGCTGTCTGAAAAGTTGAAAAGATACTTTAAAAATAATTACGACTTTTTTTTTTGTGTGTGTGTTTATTTGTTTTAACTGAATGTATTTTTTAGACCAAATACAAATTTCAAATACAAATAAAATACGGCTTTAAACTGAAATCTCGAGGCGGGGGATGGAGGGGAAGATGAGATGAGCAGATGATGTTTATGCAGCTCTTTGGTGTTACTCTGTGGATGTGAGCAGTCTGCACAGTCACTCCCTGCTGAAGCTGATGGAACCTGGCCAGCCAGCAGCCAACACAACATTTGCTGCTACCTGATAGAAACCATCCTGCTGAGAGACTCAGGACAGCCCCGTGGAGATCACAGCTGTAGGAGCAAGATAGAGCATGGAAGAAAGCAAGGCAGGCTCAAACACTGAACAGTTGTGGATCTTTAGAACACAGCTGTCCCACATAGGCCTTTTCTGGCCTTTTCTCATTTTTATTCCAACAATTGATATCACAGGCCATATCTTTTCTAGCAGTCTCTCTTGTCCAAACCCTTCCAGATATTAACAGATGGCTGTATTTCTGCAAAACAAGGCAGGGTTCCTGGAGGTTTGTAAGGGCACATTCCATATGCAGAACCCTAGTGTTTTATGAGGCTTTATTGCAAGTTGTAGCAAAATGCTCTCAGTTAGTTGGTTCCCACTGAGAAACTAACTGAGGTGTCTTTTACCCTGCATTGATACTTCTTGAAGAAGAAAGCAGTCTCAGATATTTCTAAATGTTACAATACATGCAGAAATATTTTTCTTTCTCAACTGAAGAAGATAATAACATTTTATCAAAACTAAGATGTATTTAAAATGGCTAAGTGAAAATCCTTCTGAAGCACTGTTTCCCTAGGGAAACACTGAATCACTGTTTATTTGGAATATCTCGAGTAGGTAAGAATCCTTTCTTCTGTACTTTTTTTATCAGAGATCATGTGTCTATTCCCTTAACTTTCTCCTGCCAAAAGATTATTTGTTAAGCATCCAGTGGAATTAATTTGCTGTTTAATAAAATGAGCAGAGCATATCACTCTTACTAAGTACTTTTTTATTATTATTTCACATAGACACACACTTTTTATTCACATGAAAACTGAAGAATAGGGGCAAGGAAAAACTAGAAGGACATGCATGATGATAATAGCTAAAAATTTTGGTTTGCCCATGACAGCAAGAATATAAACAAGGGAAGGCTTATAAGAAGCAATGACATGGAATCTTTTCTTAAACCAAGTGATAAAAGCTTTTGGCCAGGCCATTTCAGTTCTTAAATGGAAACAGTAAATGAAATTCCACCGAGACTCATTGCACTTGATTGAACTTGATTAAACTCAGTCTTAGTCATGTCTTTTTGTCGAGAGTAATCTACAGAATTTAGGAGTTAACTACTTGGAAGATCTATGAGTCTTGCATGGTATCACTGTAAAATACCTGAGGGAGCTGGAGACAGCGAGAACCTTCCCACAGAGCCCTGCCCGAGGCTGCACACTGCAGAACCCCGTTCCTATCTCAGTTTGTAATTAGCATTCACTTTGCTACTAGTGGTTTATGGTAAGTGAAGGTCGCTGTATCTCAAGTTATTACCGTGATAATTTTGTGTGTTATAATTTTGTCGGAGTTATATGTTTGTTCATCTTTTGTCTAGAAAATTACTCCAATGATCAAAGCATACTTTAATTTCTAGCAGTTTGCCTTTGATAGATAAACAAATGTTGTTAATGGGCCTTAAGGAAACAGTGCATCTAAGGAGTCATACATTTTCTTTTAAGTATGTATAGATATATTATCTTGATTTTAATATTTGAAACTCCTGTTCTAGAGAAAAAGCGGCGTGTAGTGATTCAGGTAGCAGCCCATCTACACCTACTGCTGCTGAAGCTGTTCTAGTAGCAGTCAACCAAAAGTCTAGTGTGAATAATTAAATTAAAAGAGGTCGGGAGGGCAGGTGCATGCATGATATTTTATTTTTCTTTTTTTGTTAAGTGAAGTAGCTATTTAGCACTTTTAACTCTACAAAGTGTTTCATAATGAAATATAAATAGCTGTTGGACTGTGCTAAAAGAATGTTTGAAAGCTCTTACATTATTAAAGAGCTTGGGCACTAAGAGAGGGTTTAAGAGATTTGGATGCTTTATTTATTATCCCAATTTCCTATGAGGGTGAAGCTGTCCAGCCATCAGCCAGAGGGGTATTTCCGTGTCCCTCCTGTGCCGTGCTCATCGGTGCATAGGACACGATGGAGACACGTCTGTTCATTACTTGGCGGCCCCCAGCAGGTGCTGTCACTGACATGTCACTGAGGAAAGGAAAGCTGATTGATCCATT
The DNA here is from genome assembly GCA_013399835.1 of Leptocoma aspasia. NCBI lineage: Eukaryota > Metazoa > Chordata > Aves > Passeriformes > Nectariniidae > Leptocoma > Leptocoma aspasia. The sequence continues at coordinate 138,714 of VXAX01003533.1, read as the reverse complement.
GCCTGCAGAGCTGCCCTCGCGAGCACCCCGCTAAGCACCGGTGGGGCGGCTCCCCGGGGCCGGGTGCGGTGTCTGCAGCCCCGACAGAGGAGCCGCTTTCCCTGCCCCGGCTCCGCCCGCCCGGTGCCCGCTCGGAGGGACCGGGCCGGGCCGGGCCGACCGCACCGCAGCCCTTCCCTGGCGGGCCGCGCGGGGGCGCTCCCTCCCTACGCCACCCCTCTGTCCCCGCAGAAATGGTTCGGCCTCCCCTCGGTGCCCGCTTGGCCCCTCCCACTCCGAGCGGCTTCGGGGGGAGCGGGCGGGGCGACGCGAGTCACGTGACTCCGCGCGGCGGGGCCGGGGCCGGGGCCATGTCGCGGCGGGAGCGGGGCCCGGAGCCGGGTCCGGGCGGTGCCGAGGTGGCTGCGGAGGATGCGGAGCCGGAGAGTCCCGACCAGTGCCTGTCGCTGCTGCCCTGGGACCGCTTCTCAGCCTGGCTGCACTGCGTGTGCGTAGTGGGCTTCGACCTGGAGCTGGGCCAGGCCGTGGAGGTACGTGCGGCGGCGGGCGGGGGGCACCGCTCCCCCTGCGGGCTGCGGCCGGCGGGGCCCCGCCGGAATCGGGCGCTTCCTCTGGGCCCGGTATTGCACAGAGGTGGGGGAAGCTCGGCCGGGCATGAGGAAGCNGCCGTGCATGAGGAACGTGGTTGTGCGGAGCCCCGGAGCGGCGAGCGGGGCAGCGCCCTGGTGAAGCGGCTCGGCTGTCCCGGGTGAGGCTGGTGGTTTTCGAGCAGCTCTTGTCATGGTGCTGCTCGTGCTGTCAGTGGGCGTTTTTAAATGGCTTGCATCGCGTCCGAGATTTGCATGAAGAACATCGTCGGCTTTCTTTGCATACGAATAGAGCTGATTTCTATGGCATCTAGGTGTTAAAAAGTGTGATAATAAGGAAAATGTGAGTGATCATGTTAAGTAACAGCGTTCTCCAGGTCGCTGAGGTGTGCGAAGAGGTTCTCTGCGGGTCTGAAGCGTTTTCCTTCGGTACCAGCTGGATGCCGGCCCGTGGCAGTGTCACAGCTACGGCTGCGAGTCCCAGCTGTGCCCTCTGTGCAACAGGCAGGGACAGCTGTGGCACTGCTTTGGGAGGGCACGGGCAGGGACAGCAGTGGCAGGGCTTTGGGAGGGCACGGGCAGGGACAGCAGTGGCACTGCTTTGGGAGGGCACGGGCAGGGACAGCAGTGGTAGGGCTTCGGGAGGGCACGGGCAGGGACAGCAGTGGCACTGCTTCGGGAGGGCACGGGCAGGGACAGCAGTGGCACTGCTTTGGGAGGGCACGGGCAGGGACAGCAGTGGTAGGGCTTCGGGAGGGCACGGGCAGGGACAGCAGTGGCACTGCTTCGGGAGGGCACGGGCAGGGACAGCAGTGGCACTGCTTTGGGAGGGCACGGGGAGCTCACAGTGCTGCGAAATGGAGAGAAGAATTACCATTCGGATCAGTTTCACATCCTTTTTCACTGTGTTCACCATGTGACTGCGCAGCAAATTCTTGGCCTTCAGAGAAAGTGTCTTTTTCTCTATCTTGCCTTAAACAGGTGCCAGCATAAATGCGTGGCAGACTGACTTGAAATTCAACCAATCCAGCTATTATAATATGCAAAATACATAACTGTTGGCCACAGAGAAATGCAGATAAAACCCCAGCATACTTTGCTAATTATCTGAGTTCTCTTCCCGTGATGCTATAAGGTGGTGTTAACAACAAAGACAAGTGTTTCTGTATAACCTGTCACTTGGGCAGCTGTTGTGTTCAGTGGCTGAGGGAAGCACAGCCTCTGTCCTGGCTGCAGACTCCTCAGTTGACAGTCATGTTAATTTAACTGGGTGTGTAAAATGAGACTTAAAATGTCTACAGAACTAAGGCCTGGGGTTTTTTTCCCAGTATGTAGCTGCACAGGAAGAATAATTAGTTTCATTTTATGTAGGAATTATGGGAAGAAACACCTGCTAGTGAGGAGAATGTGTATGAATTCAAGTCTGTATGCCAGTCTTCTGACTAAACGTGGATAATTTCAGCATCATCAGCTTCTGAAACAGTCCACTTTAGTTTGCAGCTGCTTAGCATAAGATAGCAAAGGAAAGTATTAGGAGTTGGAGAAGAGACAGTGATGGGTTTATTACATGCAGAATGCAGGTGTTTCACTGGTGTCTGCTTTCAGCTTTGGTTGTGCTAATAATGTCTTACACAGCTGGACATCATTTGATAGGAGACAGAGGGGGAAAAAAATGCGCTGGAGACTTTATGGCTGGAGGACAGAAAGGTGCTTAGTCAGAGATCAGCCAGTGGTATATTTGTTGTTTTCTATACAGTAGGATAGTGTTGTGTTACCAGGAAATAAATTTACTTACATTTAGTAGAACAAGATTAAATGAGATAATGGGATGTTAGCTGTATGGTAAGATGAGGACTCTGCATGAAGCTACTGTTCTTGCATTGAACTTCTGCTCTTTGACCATGTCCCATCTTTGTAAGCCCTGAAACCTTTGAAACATAATCCTGGAATTTCTGTCCAATTTCCTCTGCTTATAAGCTAGCCACCCATTTCAGGAGTTTTGGAGTGGGGTGTGGGTTGTTTTGAGGACTTCTTTAGGTGAAATTTAGGTGTCTGAGGTTTGCCCTCTTTCCTGTATATTCCCACTTGCTTGCATAATCACTGATTTCATACATCCTTTCTTTTTTAAAATAATGGTGGTTCTGCATCTTACGCTGTGTTGCATTGTTTTTGGTTTCTGTGTTGTGAAAACTTACCACGTGATCTACTTTTTTGAGTAAATACAAAAAGCCATGACTTTGAGTTTATTCCTTGAGCTTTCACAGTTGTCATTAGGGACTAGTGTTCATCCTCCAAGAGCTGGTAATAATATAGATCATGTTTTGTGGTTGAATTTTGGTTACTCCAGCCTAACTTTTGATTGCAACAGATTTCAGACAATAATATGTGTTTGCTTTAAATGTAGCAATTTGAATCTGAATTTTGCATGTACAAGTTAAATCTAGAATATGTCATCTTGCTCTTCTTTGAGACCTTTTGCACCAAAAATCTCAAGTGCTCTGAACATACACTCTGAATATACCTTTTTAAATGAACGTGTGTGATCTCTAACTGGCATCCAAAATACCTTGTAAAGATGGGTGATCAAGAAAGCTTAAAAGCATATGAAGATAAGAACTGAGATATAATATTAAAAGCTTACAATTGAAAATGTCCTAAAGCTAGGAAGGTGTTCGAGGGTTGTACTGTTAAAATATTTGATGGAAACTTACTGCTTATACCCAGCTTATTTTCAAATAAAATAATACTGGTTTTTTTCTCTAGGTGATATATCCTCCACATTCCAAACTCACAGATAAAGAGGTAAGTCATAGTTGCTATATATAATTTGGTTTCAGCTTAGGAAATATATATTATATACCAGGAAATGTAACAGCTCTCTTTTCTTTTCCCTACCCTTTAGAAAACCAATATTTGCTATTTGTCTTTTCCAGATTCTAATTCGGGTAAGTGCTTTCTTCACTCTGTAGTCTGTTGTTGGACTAAACTGTGTTAAAAAAGAATGTGACAGGATGTATTCTGGGCTTTAGATCAAATATGTATTTATATATCTTAATTAATATTGCAATACAGAAATGTTGCAGCTAAGGTTAAATATAAAGCTGCAACTGTCTGCATTGCAGTAAGGTCTGAGGATTCTTCTCTGGTTTATGTAAGTGTCTAAGACCTTCCAGATGACATTTGTGCAGAGGTTTCAGAATACTTTGCAAGTAAAGAATGAACATCTTAATCTTACTCTTTAACCAAAATAATAGTATTGTAGAGAGGAGAGTAGGCAGGGAATTTGAAGGATTTAACAAAGCAAATGGAAGTATATGGAACCCTCTTCTCATAAAGGACTAAATGTATATTTTCTAAGTTCATAACAGTGAAACTGACTTTTAAATTCAAAAGCATTTAGAAAAAACAGTTGTGAAGGGAAAACCTCAGCTGTCTTCTTCATTCTTGCTGTGCTGTTAGCTGTGTGTGGTCCTGCTTGTTAAATTATTCTTGAATCTAAACTTCTGCTCTTCTGCTGCCAAAGAGAAATTGGGACATGGGGCTGATGGGTTGGACCACCTGCAAAAAGAAATGGCAGAAGTTCAGACACTTCCTTTCACATTTATTTCTATACAAAAGTCAGAACATGCAGGACCAGCATTGTGCCTGTAACTGCACTGACTCTGTGCTTTTGGGTGCTCTGCAGTATGACAGCTCGGATAGGGGATGATGCGGATGTGTGCTTTTAATGTGTGTGAGCTCTGTCTTACGTAATGCTACAAAGTATTTTGGCTAGTTTTTCTCCTTTGTCTAAATGTCACTAAAATGAAGGTATTTTCTCTGTTCTTGCTATTCTGTATGTAAATATAGGCACAGCTTCTTTCTGTTACTGAAATGAGTTAACTGTACCTTCTAATTACTCTCACTGTTAATGGTTATTAATATCTTCAGTCTTTAAAAGGTATCTTGAAGGTACAAAATCATATGTTAGGAACAGAGGTTGCTTTCTTAATTTTTTTTGGTGTATTTTTTCAAATAAGAGTATAGTAAAGTTGCTTCAGCCAGAATAGGTATATATGAGGATGTTTTACTTTCAGCAGGGAAAAAATCCACTTTTTTGCTTTTTATAATGTCCCTATTAAGAACTGTTGGTTCTTGGTCATTCTTGGTAGGTTTAAGTTTCAAATGATGTAGAAGGGATAACCTGTGTAAAACCTGCCTTCCACAAGGCTGGAAGTATATCCTATCTGTTAGGATTTATTTTCTCATTGTAGGCCTTAGCATAAAAAGAAAAGTTATATATAATATAGCAGGGAAGGAAGTTATTAGCTTGCAGCTAAATGCAAGGTCAGTCCATCCTAGGTTTTCATGGCTCAAAAGGTTAGTTCAACTTTTTTCTCTTACTACTACAAAGAGATACTATTTCAGTACTTGTGGCTGTGAATTTAGAGGAAAACATTGATTTAATCAACTACTAGACACAGCACTTGTTGTGATTTTAAGCCGAGTTTTGCAGTACAGTTATTTTACTTCTGTGTATGGATAATTGAAGGAAGAATAGACATTTACCAATCTTTTCTGGAAGAGCTTGTTAAATAAGAAGACACCATATTCTGAATGATATTTCAACATATTAACAATTAAGGGTAATTTAGGTCTTCTGTGTGCAGGTTTTATAATAGTTGGTGAGGATTTTTTTCCTTTGGATGAAGGGAACCAGCTTTGAAAAGTTGAAGCAAATATTTAGTGTGTGTTATTTGCATGTGCTGTGTTTTTTCTTATCATTGCATCTGTATTGCTGAGCACTTGTTACCTGTTTGAATTGAATGGTCCCATCACACCATGTTTTGCTACTTTTGGTTTTGTTTTGGTGCACTGAGGATTTCTGACTGCAGCTTCAGGGGGTTCAGACTCAGACCTGGCACGTCAGTGTTACTCTGCACAGCCAGTGCCTCTGACTGAGGGGCTGGGCTGTCTGCGCTTGTTGTAGCAGAATGTGTGTGAATGAAAGAGAAGATGAAATGGAACGTTCAAGTCTGGTGAAACAGTTCCCTGGAGAATTAGTTACATTTTTCTTTAAGAAATTCATTTTTATAAGAATGAAGGAAAACCTTGCTCCTTGGGGATATTACGGGGAAGTCCTACTCAATTTCACTCAGTTTTCAGCAATTAGCTTTTCAGCTTTCAGAATGATGAATCCTAGACCTGCCTGTGGAGTTACAGATCAGCATAATGCACTCCTACAGTGTGACTTCTGTATGAAGTGTATGCTGTCAAAAAAAGAGGTAAAGTGCAGCCATGTAGCAGAGGAATGATGTGGCTAAGATGATCAAAACTATACAGGCATGCCAATGAAATGGGTAATGCCAGTAGGAGAACAGCCATTTGACATGTTTGAGGACGTGATAGTCACTGTGAGGCAGTGACTTTTTTTTCCTTGTTGCATATTATTTATTGTTGCATATTATTATTTTTTCCTTGTTGCAGTATATTTACTGTTGCCAAAGGACTCAAATTTTCCACTTATAAAATTATAAATATATAAATGTCCACAAGAGCAATGCAAGATAAATGAACCAAAGCTCTGATACTCTTTGGCTGTAAGCAAGTGCTCATGTTAAACAAGGCTCAAACTCAGAATACTGTCTGTTTGTTGTTTATCTCTTCCCCCATGTAGGTTGTCTTGGGGACACACAATTTTGTTTTAGATTTCGACGGTCTCCTGGAAGGAAAGTCTCATTGTGTTGTTTTCTGGACCAATTGGATAGAGATCTACCAGTTTACTTAAAGGTTGGAAATGAGAAAAAATGAAGTTCAGTTTCTTTAGGGTAATGTTAATTTGTGGGTCTTCACCTTTAAATAGAACGTTTGAAAAGAAAAAATCTCTGAACTGGATGTCCTGAAAGTCAAAACTCATGTTTATTGTAGCATGTTATCATAATTATAATAATAATCGGTTTCATTAACTATTCTTTGTTTTATTAGTATGGATTTTGGGTTACAAAGAATTAAATTAAAGCCCAGATCTAGTTCATTATTGACTAGAAGCCTGTAGATCAAATTGTAAGAACTGTTACTGTTATGGAAATATGAAGTGCTTTATAACTTAATTAAAAAATTCCAAGCAACTTGGGCTGTCTCAGTTTCCACCCTTCACTTTTTGAAGATGGAGCAATTACCTAAAAGAAGTAGTGGCCAAAAGTTGTTCTCATCATGTCCATAGGGAATATTGAGGCCTCTGGGAGCCTGATTCTCAAACTCAACTTAGTTCTGTTTATGCGACAAATACTTGAATTCCTGTTTCTAGAAAGGATGAAGCTGATGTCTTGTCTCTGAAATGTGACAGCCTGCTTCCCTAATATTCCAAGAATCTTTTGTAAAACTAGCACATTGAAAGACTAGGTTTTATCTCTTCAAGTCAGGGCTTTAAGGTTTTTAACTGCTAAAATCTTTTTAGTGCTACTTTGCAGAATTATAAAAGTTGATTTATTCCTCAAGAAATTATTTCTTGTTTTGGTTTCACAGTGTGTCAGGAGAATGTAGATATAAAAATAGTAAAGCCAGAAAGCACAGCTGTTTCCCCATGCTGATGTTTTCTCTTTGAAGTACTTACTAAAAAAGATAATGCTAATAAACACAGTAATCCTTCTAGTTTATTGTATCTAATCAACTTTGGAGCTCACAGGGGAATAGGCTTTTCAACTGTATGTTGAGTGGTTCAAAAAGGAGGGCAGTAACAGGTGGTTGTATTGAATTCTTTCCTTTCTTTTGCAGAAAGATTCAGCATATTACTATGGCTATGTGTATTTCAGACAAGTTCGAGACAAATCATTAAAAAGAGGCTATTTCCAGAAGGTAATTTCAGTTTTTTTAGGAAAAGATTAATTTGGAAATTAATTATTTTTCAGTGACTGCAGAGGAACAGGAAAACTGTCTTGCTCTCTAGCTAAATTAATTATTAATTTATAGTAAATTGGCCTAATTTTACATCAGCTATGCTGTGTTCCAGCTCTGCTGTCAGAGGAGATAGTTTTGTGTCTGTGTTTAAAAACAAAAAATTGGGAAGTTTTGGGAGTTGTCTGTTTGCAGTTTGCCTGTAGTCAGATGTGTGGTTGGCTTGCATGTGTGAGAAAAGTCCCACTTGGTGTTGTCTGAGGGTAACAGGTGCAGTAGAAGTGAGGGGAAGTGTTGACTTGAAAATCTGTTTTGTTGCTCTTTATTCCAGTCACTGGTCCTCATCAGCAAGCTGCCTTATGTCCATCTCTTTCGTACCATGCTTAAGCACATAGCACCAGAATATTTTGAAAAAAGTGAAGCTTTCCTGGAATCAGGTAGTGGTTCTATAATGTTGAACTCTTACACTATTACATAGTTCTTCTGGAGAAATAAACAACACTGTCACATTCTAGTTTGTGGTTTTGCCTTCTTGCAGGGTAGAGGGTTGAAATTTTAGCAAACTGGCTTGACTTCTAGATCATTGAACAGAGCTAATTGAATTCTGGATCTTCCCTGAGAGAGTTGGAGGTCCCTCCTGAAACACATCCAGGGTTATGTGTGTTTCAGGACCAGCTGTTGAGCACGAGAAGCTGATGGCAATCCTTAGTTTGCACTCTTCACCACCCAAGTAATTTTGGGCAGTCTGACAACCTTTGCTAAGCAACTGTACAAATGTCATCTTGCTTGAGGTTTCATTTTTTGTGTGTGTGATTTGTTTGTTTTTTGACCAAATGGAAAAAGTGACAAAGCAGCTCTGGTAACAGGTGCCTCAGCCTTACTGCAGAGCTGAAAGAGCTGGAGAAGGACAAACAGAAAAGTTATTTGCTCTTTGCCTGGAAGAGCTCTGGTTTGTGTACTGTGTCTGCCTCATGCAACTTTAACGTTTTTGTGTTTTCACTGAGCAACAGTTTGTGTAAACCATGAAAGAATTGCATTTTTCAATCACTTGTTTTCTTGAGAGGTTGTATTATGAGCAAAATAAGCTCTGCAGAAACTATGAGAATTATGTACTATATTCATAATGGTTTACAAGAAAATGCTGGAAAACTTTCTAGCAAGCTACAAACCAGCTTTTTCCTTAACTGCTGGTGTTTTATTGGTTCTTCAGTAGCCAATATACATAAATGGAAATGTTCTTTTAAAATTTTTAACTATGTACTTTCATGCTTTCTCAGATAACATTTCTTCAACTAATTGTAAGTCTCTGTGATCATGGTTTATAGCTTGCAGAAACTCTCATATTTTTCTTTCAGTTTGTAGTGACATTGATCGTTGGCCACCACCAGTTCCAGGGAAAGTTCTGCAGTTGCCTATTATGGGTCTTATAATGAAGGTAAGGCCTCCTGCACTTTTTCTTCTCTGAGGGTGTTTTCCCCACCTTTTACTGTACAGTTCCTCACTGCCTCGTGCCCTGTTTTCATTGGCCTCTTCTTCCAAACAGAAGTAGATGTTTACAGCACTCAGAGTGAAGGTCTGGGAGATTGTGATTAGGTGCTTTGATTGAGGGGAGGAGGGGAGGATCTTTTATAATGCTTAGGTTAATATTTAATATTAGTAGTTAGTAAAAAGTGATGTTTCAATACACCTACTAGTTGCAGTGTCTGTATTATCTCTCTGGAATTTGCATTCTAGGAGATGTTAGTGCTAATTATATTTGTCAAATCAAACATAAAGTAGCACTTGAAAATACTGAGAGTTAAATTCCAGTCAAGCAAATTAAATATATTGATGAGAATCATTCTCGTTCCTGTAAGTTGATGAGTAAAAATCTTTTTTGTCCCACACACCAGAAATAATTGCTTGTGCTGTTAATATTTTTCAATGGCAGTGAAATCTGTCTGAAGAAAGCTATTAAAGAAGTTGTATCTAGTGCATAGGGAAGAACTGTAGAGTTTAAACAGTGGTTAAGAACTGAGCCTCTTGGAGTTGTATTAATTTCATAACCATATGAAATGCAATTAAATGGATTTGGTGAAGTCAGAGGTTACAGCCAGAAGTACCTTCTGAGCAGATACTCTCAAGTTTATGGAAAGGCATTTATGTATCAGCAGGGAGAGAAAGAAGTTTCTGAAGCTATTCTAAAAGCAGAAATTTAGTAAAACAATTCTGGGTGCTGGGTGATGAGGAGTGTCAGATATGTCTTGTTTGGGTATTGCCTGCATTTATCTCATCAATAATTCTTACCCATGAGAACTGAAATTGCATTCCTAAACTGAGTAAAGCCATAATTACTGGCCAGTGATAATTGTCCCTGTTTTTTACACTGCTTGGGCAGTTTTAAGTGTTGTGTGTAAATGACATCCATTTGTGCATACCAGCTTCCACTATGATGAAATTTGTAGTACTCAAGGCATACAGATGCGAACTGGTGAGGCCAGAGAAGTATACTTATGTTCAAACTGCTTGGATTTTGTCTCACTTGCCAGAACATCTTGATGTTTTAGGAGAGAATTTTTTCTAGAAGTAATTCTGTACCATCTTAAACCCCCAAGACTTTATTTCAGATAATTCTTTCCAAAGTTTAGAGGTATTCTTATTGAAATTACAGTAACAGTTTTGACTTACTTTACCAATAGTCTCTTTTTAAAGTGGAGTATTATTTTTGTATTCTGTTATTCAATTTGCAATTGGAAATTCTGTAGGTGGAAGTTCTGTAGAGTAAACAAGCATCGTGCTGTAGTATATCCTCTTGAAGTATTACAGATTGTCTCTAAGTCAGCATTTTAATTGTCTGCTGGATTCAATACAAGGGAAAATAAATCTTTCTTTTTCTTTCCAAGTTGCGGATTCCAACATATCGTGACAAGCCTGGAACAACACCGATAGTACAGAATATGCACCAGGTAGTGATTAGATACTGATATTGTATATAGCCCCAGACAAAGCTAGAGATCTGCTTTCATTCTGTAAAATGGTTAGTTAAAAAAGATTGGCAGCAAATCATCATATACTATAGTAATAATGAAATCCACAATCTTTTGAAATTTTGAATGGAGTAGTCCAGATTCGGATTCTTCATAGAAAGGATATTCTAACCCAGTTACTCTGAGCAGGGAGAGATATCCAGGTCCTGGAAGAAGATAGTTGGCCGACAGAATTACTAACCTGAACATCCTTTTAATGTTTGGATAGTTTGGGGTTTTTTGAGGATGAATCCAGAATTAAAAGTCTTTAGCCATAGATGATGTTTATAAAACCAATCTGTCTGTGTCTTCATGTGCAGTTGTTTGAAACAGCTTCAGTATTTTATATATTTCCTGGACTGAAAGGCACATGCCTGTAAGTGGGGGGTGTGTGCCTGTCTTGGGAGATGTCTTGCTCATAGAACACAGTGGTAGTCGTGGAGATAATGCACTATATACTGCAGCAGTACATAAATAGACTATATCCTGTCTACTGTCTGTAAGCATTTAAGGGAAACCATTTCATTTAATACCTAGGTGTTCTGATGACTAAAAACCAAGCATTGCGATGTCTTTTAGGCAGATGCTCAGATCTCCATGGCTTTACCGACTGTTCATGAAGTAGATCTTTTCAGGTAGGAGTTTGGACTGATTAATTCCTAGCTGTGAACTCCCACATGTTTTTGATTTATGACAGTTCCTTAACACATCTCATGGCTTGTAAGCTAACATTTATCAGTGTTTGTTTTAATTTTTTTTTTCTGTAAAGTTTGCTAAAACACAGTTTCAACAATATACAGGCTGAAACTGCAATAAATCAGCAAGTTCATTAAATGTTCCATTTTACAAGAGTATTTTATGTTTTTCAAATTACTGTTAAAATACTACCACAAACTCCTTTTCTATGCCTTTATTAACCAGAAGAAATACGTATTTTATGATGTCAAATGTATTAAAATACCTCAATCTGTTTTTAGGTGTTTCTGTCCAGTGTTCTTTCACATTCAGATGCTTTGGGAGCTGGTGCTGCTGGGAGAACCACTTGTTGTGATGGCACCATCACCAGCAGAGTCTTCAGAAACTGTGTTGGCCCTTGTTAGGTAAATGTAGTAGATCTTTCTAACTATGCAGGGAGTTGGTGTAAGATTCCAGCTGAGTGAACCTTCATTTCAGCTGTGATAAGCATTACAAATTTTAGATTTGCTTGTGTCTTTCATGGAAGTTTGCACTGAATACATAAACCAAGCTCATCCTTCTTGCACCTTGCAGCTGTATTTCACCACTGAAGTACTGCAGTGATTTCAGGCCGTACTTCACTATCCACGACAGTGAATTCAAAGAATACACAACTCGCACACAAGCCCCGTAAGTAAATCAAACTCTCTGGAGAAGATGTTGCTCAAAGCCACTCATAACCATAAATTTGTATTAAAATACTGTTTAACTATTCTGGATTTCTAGCATTAGAGAATTAAGTTTAAACTTTTTTTGAGTGGGGTAAGATTATCTTGCAGAGTGCAGTAATTAGCTGATTTAAGTTTTCATTTCAGTTAGATAGGACAAAGAAGTTACAAAACAATGCTATAATTAAACTAGCCTTGAGTTTCATAGGATACTTCTCTACAGAAGAAAAGCTCTTGCTTTTCCCTAAGGTTTGTCTGTGCAACACCAGGTCCAGAGTAGCTCCTTGGGAAATTCTGCTGTAATTGTTTTAATTTTTAATTAACTGCTAAACAAAGTGACTTGTAGAATTCAACATCCATACAGCTATTTTGTAAAGCTAAGTTAGTTGGTGTCCTAGTTGAGACAACTTAAAAATCAAATATCTCTTCACTAAATTTATTAGGTTATTAATGTAAATTAGTCAGAAATTAAGCTTATTTTTTTAAGAGTGTGAATGTCCAAAACCAGTGATGTTTGAAACTGCTTTAAGGACACATTTTTTCCCCCTTTATTTTTTTTTAAATCCTGCTCTTATTTTGAGAGCATTCATGTCCAGTATTTCTTAATATATGTTATTTAAATGCAGCTTGATTTGGGAATGGAGTGCATGTGTTAGATTCACTGATCTTTTAATAGATAAATTTCTTCTAATGTCAGAACAGGTAGAGGTCATTGATTTGGATTTTTTGCTTGCTTTGTTTTTTTTACTGTAGTTTTCCTCTCAACAGATGTATTGCCAGAGACAGAGCAGTGGAGAAACACATAAACATAGGCAATACCTTTTAGATTGTGTTCCATGGGAATGGTTATGCAGTATGTAATTTAGTTTCTAAAAATAATTCCAGGAAGAATTTGGTTAAACTTCAGTAACCCATGTTTCAAATTTCCATCCACTCCTCTGAAGAAAATAGAAGGGTTGGTCACTACATGGATTAGTATTTGAAATACAGCTGAAATTGCCCTGACTTTCTTACAGAAAACAAAAAGTTGGAAAGATTGGAAATAGGTTTTTAAAACCATGGCTCTAAGAAAGTAAAGAATCCAAATGATGCCAATTCTGTGTATTTTATTAAAAATAGAGGGGAGCAGGGAATCTGTGTGGGTAGTATACAGAAAGTGTCAAATTTTGGGATTTTTAAGACCAGTCTAACAAAATGACAGTAACCTATTTTCAAAATAGCAGTTTCAGTGGGGATTACTGCTATATTCCTTAGCTGATGTTTGACTGTAAAATGGATGGCAACCACTGTATTGGAAAACATGTTCATACCTCATCATATCAGTGCTATAAATCCCAGATTTTGCAGGCCTATGCTGTAGCAGCAGCGCTGTGCTCTTACTGCCTCTTGTTCCCTGTGTGTCCCTGTGCATCCCCCAAGCGAGATGCCAAGCAGAGAGCAGACAGAAAAATCTGGCAGAGTGTGAGCTGGGGCACAGTGCTCTTAATGTGCTTGTGCTGCATCACTTCATAACTGCTGCTTAAAGCAAATGGGGTATTAAGTGTCTCATTTTCTTAATGACATGCACATTCAAGTACTGAGAGTTCATTATAATCAAATCTTGAAAAGTAGCAATTTGTCTTTCAAATATGGGTCAGGTTCCTGCTCATAAAAAAAACCCAAAAAACCAACACATCACAAAACCCCAATAACAGATAATGTGCTGCTCTTACCATTGCAAGTGAGCAGAATTTAGCCAAGTCTAAGCAGATGGTGTCATTTTTATTCTTCACTGTTGTTTGTACTTTAAGGTGCCTCTGTCTTATTTTCTAAAACTTTGATAAACATTTGCTCTCTTATGTGCAATTTAAAATGTAACTCTCAAATACCAAAGGAAAATAATTTTAAGTTAAGAATTTAAGTTGACCTTTTCTGTTTGTTAAGGCAGAAGTTCTTGCTGTCATATTTTAAACATTGTCATTACTTTCCTAGGCCATCTGTCATTCTAGGGGTGACAAATCCCTTTTTTGCTAAAACACTTCAGCACTGGCCTCACATTATCCGAATTGGAGATATCAAACTTCCAGGTAAATAAAAATATTTTCTACAATCCTGCATGAAGGGATCTAACTGTGTGCTTATTTATTTACAAAAATATGTCATTATGTTAAATTTATTTAGTTTAATGCTAACTAAATTTTCATGGATGTAAATCTGTCAAGTGAAATTAGAGTCTTGACTGCTCTATGTCTTTTCAAATCTAGTATCATAAATGGAAAACATAGTAATACTCATTAGTAGTAATGTTCTACCTTTCACAGAGTCCTGATTTTGTATCTCTGCCAATAAGGTATTAAAATGAGACATAATATATTACTGATATTAATTTCAGTGTGAGTAGAATGTAATAAATCAGTCACAGCCAGCACAGAATATAAGACCCAGCTACATTTGAATGTTACCGTAATCTGAAAAGTTGTTGACAATATTTTGATAATATATTTCTAATCTGGCAATATTCCAGTAATTATTAATTGCTCAGTCTAGATGATTACCTTACATGATTGAGTAGAATTTTCATGTAATGTGTGGATAACGTGGCAATTGCCACCACTCTAATTATTGTATGAAATTCCTGAGTGTAGCTGTTTGCTGCTACAGGTTCCCTATGCTGTTCTGACAGTGGGAATGCATAAATATCCAATTAAGATAAAACACCATAAAATTAATTTTTGTAGAAGTTGTTAAAATTAACTTCTGAGTACACTGATTTAATTAAGGATTACGTACTGTGTTCAATATAATTAGGCAAGGTTTTGCTTTACTTTAAAATACCATGTCTGCCTGTGGTCAGAATACCTGTGGGGGCTTAGGGTAGTGTGGGGAAGAGTTACTTTGCTGCTGTGTAGCTAATGTTTGGCAAGTAGAATCTTAATTAAACTCTGAAAAGCCATATAAACAGGTGGCCTTCAAATCTGATGTACAGTTTCAAGTATGAAATTCTAGTTTTGATGTAGCTATGAGAAATGCTTAGTCAGGAAGTTCTAGAGATGTATCTGTCTGACCTGTCTTTAAAAATTTATATTTTATTTCTTTAGGGACAAATAGGAGCTTCTGATTATTTTTTGTTGGGATTTTTCCTTCGTCTTCCCCCCACTGTGCAGTTCCAAGAGCAATTTAACTGTTACTGTTTCTAACGTTGAGCATCCAAATAGATTTAGGAGGAAGGTTCTGATGAGGCTGCAAGACTGTAAACAGGGTTTAGAGTCTTCTGGTTGGAGCAGGATAAATTGGTAAAACAAACAAAAGTCCTTAGTATGGCCTATGACAAAGGAGACTTAAATTGATTTTCTTACAACACTTAATCCATGCCTACTATTTTATTTTCTTGTATACAAATTCTAATTATGCCAAGGTACCAAAGATTTGTTCCCAAAAGCATTTACGCTAAGGGAAACAAAGGAAAATGGAATTAAAACATAAAATTAAGAAAACAATTATTCTCTGCTATATATCTGTATGTTAATTGGCTGCTTAGGTCATCCTTTGGCTGGTTTTGTTTGTGGGGTTTTTTTGATTCATTTTTTGCTTCTTTGGGTTTTTGTTGGTCTTCAGGTAATTTTTTTCCTTTTCCACAAGGAATGCTTATATGAAATGAAAAGTCTATTTGCTGTTATTCATGTGTTTGCTGGGTGTTTCTGGATATATACTTAGATTCTTTTCAATGTTTCTTGCAATATTAGTCTTCAAGTAAGGTGGCTTTATGTGTTTTGGCAGGTGAAGTTCCAAAGCAGGTGAAAGTGAAAAAACTGAAGAACCTAAAAACTTTGGACTCCAAACCTGGTAATAACTTCAGAGTTAAATTGCCAGTGTTTTCATTTTAAAAGGCCTACCTCGTTTCTCCTTTGGCTATATGCTGCTTTTTTTCTTTAGGTGTTTATACCTCTTATAAGCCATACTTGAACAAAGATGAAGAAATCGTTAAGCAGTTGCAAAAGGTAATGGGGTAGATCACTTCTTAATGGCAACTGGTTTGTGTATTTTGTGTACTGTTGTACAGTGGTTTCATATAAGGCTGCACTTAATGTAATGGAAATGAAACTGGATTCTGGTTCCTTTGCCCCAGTTCTTAACAAAATAGCTGTACATACACCCCCATTTTAGAAGGGCTGCTGCCTTGTTAGCAGCTTCTATCAACATATAAATGATGGACTTCAATAAATCAGCTTAATAATTTAGAGAATTAAAGGTATTTTATCTGTTCATCTGTTGAGGTTTTCCATCCTCTGCCACCCCCACTCTGGTCTCTTTGGTCTAAAAGTCTCACACATGAGGTGTGTAAGAATCAGAGCTTCCAGATTTTAACTGATTTGCAAACACTTCTTTATAGAAACATTTCTTTCCTTGAGTTTCTTTACGTGAAAACAAAAAAATCAGTAATTGCAAAGACAAATATCTGTACAAAAGAACTTGATGCTATTGCTTTCTGTCTCTGGTTCAGGGTAGGAAGTGCTGTGTGTGGGCATATGGCAAATGAATACAGATTTGTAATAAATATTCATAAAAAGTAAACCCACCACAACTACCTACACACTTTGGAGTAACAACTACCTACATACTTTGGAGTAACAGACTGACTGTGTTTTGTTGCTTTCGGTTTTTTTAAGGGAGTACAACAGAAGCGTCCTACAGAAGCACAGAGTGTGATACTTCGTCGGTATTTCTTGGAATTGACGGAAAGTTTCATTATTCCATTAGTGAGTTCTTAGAGTAATGGGGTTTTTACATAAGTAATAAAGAGTAGTTTTTCTGGAGTTCCCCTAAGTCCAGTAGCTCTCCAGTGTGCCCCTGGAATCAAGCCTGGGTCCAGCACTGGGCCCAGCTGGCGAGGCACAGCTACCTCCTGCTGTCACACCTGACACTTGGCGGTGGCCCCACTCCCTGTGCCTTGGACACCTTGGGGCTCTGCCCATGCCTGTGCCAAGCCTTGCTAGAGCAGAGATGGCCACAGCTCAGACAGTCTTCTGTGGGTTACTTCTAACTCTAATGTTTGGGTAAGGGACTCAGAAAATCTCTTCCACTTTGCACACAAAGCGTGGTTACTGTTTGGAATCACCCACGATATGAAGGTACCTGTGGACTGTTTCCAAAGAAAAGAGAGATTGTTTACCAGTGGCTTAAGTTCAGGATATAGATATTCTATGTGTGCCTTTGCTTCCTGTCCTTTGCCTTGTATCCTCCTTGAACTTTGCTGGCTTAAAGTTCTGAAGTTGGGAAATACAGTCTGTATAAGATAAGCTCCTTCTTGTCTTCTCATGTGGTAAATACGCACAACCCCACCCTGTACTAACACTGGGAAGAGAAAATGCTGTGGTCACAAGCAATAAGTAAACACACATGTGGACTGTGTATCTTTAATACTGGTTATGCAAACAACCTTTCCTTTTCCTTTCCCCAGGAGCGTTACGTGGCAAGCCTAATGCCTTTGCAGAAATGCATATCACCCTGGAAGGTAAGGAAGTATAATTTGAATGAGCTGGAAATTGGTAATTAGAGAAATTAAGGTCTGCTAATTCTTTTTCCTTTCCATAGAGTCCACCACAGCTAAGGCAGTTTAGCCAAGATGACTTCATGAAGACATTGGAAAAAGCAGGACCACAGCTCACCTCAGGTTTAAAGGGAGACTGGATAGGACTTTACAGGTAATTTCTTTATTAGCATAAAAATTATATAAATTAAAATAGATCAGTAATATTAATGCTGTTTTTTCCCTGAGGAAACTTGCAATCAGGATTGATTTGAATAAGACTTCCTTTTAGAATATATGCTTTAATAGAAATTGATAGTGCTAAGCATACTTTACTTGCTTAAGTGTCTTTTTCTGCTAACATTACAGGTTTCTGTAGATCAGTGTTATTTGTGGTTTTATTTCTTGTTCTAGCTTGATTCCTCCTTCCAATCAAACACGAAGATAAAAATTAGGCTATTTCAAACTGAGCCTTGATCTCTTTTTTCCTAAAATTCCCTAATCTTTATTGTGCTTCAGACACATATTCTTTACATTCTTTTTTCAATCCTTGTCTTAATTAATAGAAGCACCTGTTAATCTCTATTTTAGAATATTATGTCTTTTTGAAAGTATATAGAAAAAGGGTTCTAATATCTTACTCAATCTCAAATGTAATTACAGTTGATGATGCAGAAAACACTGTTACCAAATTGTACTTAAAATAACAAATATATTTTCTTTGGTGTTTTACCAGGCATTTTTTGAGATCGCCAAACTTTGATGGTTGGTTTAGGAGCCGGCAGAAAGAAATGACACAGAAGTTAGAGGCCCTTCATTTAGAAGCACTCTGTAATGAGGTTAGAAAAATGTGTGCTTATGATTATATTTATCATCTTGTAATAAAAATACATTCTCCCACAAGTCAGCTTTACTCTTGTTTTCATAGGTTGAATGTGAAATTGTTGACAGTTTTGTGAATCCTGATCTAGCAAAACATGATTTTGCTAAAAAAGTACAAGCTAGAACTAACACAGCAAGAGAACAATATGAAATACAGTTCACTTGTCACAACAACTGTCATGTCTGTAAAACCTACCTTTAGTACTTTTTGGTTTGTTGTGTATTTTAAAATAAAGTACACACACTCATCCCCCAAAAAAAGCTTTTTCCTCTTACTTGACAATATTATTCTATTCAGCTTGCATCCTTGGCATCCTTGACAACATAATCATAATTTTCAGTTATGATAGAGTTTTTAGCTTTAAAGGTAAAAACTCAGCAAATTTGACATTCTAATTGACAGCTAATTAGATATATTTAGTAAATAAACCTACATTCATAGTAATGGAAAGCTTAAAAGTGAAGTCTGTTTGTATGTAACAAAATGCCACATAACTATTCTGATGTTGTATAAAACATTCCTTAATTAAGAAGCTGAAGTGAGTATCAATTTAATTTGAGTTGAGATAACTGGTAGAGAAAAGCATTGCACGAGAAGATGATGTTGTACAGCCAGAGAGGGAATAGGAAGAACAAAAACCAAGTAAGGCAACACCACAGCTTTAAAACAAACGAACACAATTGCTCTGGTTATTTCTCAAAAGCCATTTCTTTTTATCCCTTGCCCTGTCAATTCCCAAATACTAGAAATGTAGCAAATCTAAACAGATTATTTAAATAGAGCAGACCAAATAATTTGCAGGTCAGTTATACAATTTAGACTCTATCCAACTGTATTTGACATTAACTTAAAGAATAGGAAGTGGGTTACAAATTTATTACCGATTCTGCTCCTTTATTGTTTTTTCTTCTGACCCACAAAAGAAGTGTTTCTTTGTACATGAACAAATGTCTTTCATAGGTGAGTTGTAAGGGGGTAGGGGAGCAGAACTTCCTTAAGAAAATACACTTGATTGTATCTTACTAGTTATCAACTGTGATCTCCTTTAATGCCCTAGAAACAGTAAGCACTGCACTGAACTACTTTAATAATTCATTGTGCTGGCAGTTCTGATTTGGTAATCATTCACTGCCATTTTGCATTGTAGATGCTCTTTCTCAAACTGAGCCTGTTTGGCAGGATTTTTTTCCCCTTTAATTTATTGATATTGTGTTTCGTGCAAGTTTGCTATTATGTGAAGTACTGGGCAAACACGCAAATAAAGCAGATTTTGCAATTCACAGTAAAGACAGTGCATTAGTAAAATGACGTTAGCAAATAGGATAGGAATAAGGAAAATAGCTATTTTGAACATTCAGTATAGATAAAGACCTTTTTCAAAAATTACATATGTAACCATAAATAATTCAATGCCTAATTTTTTTTATTTTAGAACTTGGTTTTCTGGAGCCAGAAGCATACTGAGGTAGAAACGGTGGATCTTGTCTTAAAATTAAAAAATAAACTGGTAAGCAACTGAATTGAACATGACTTAGCTACATAAAAGCATTATATAGTTGGTTTTGCAAGTACATAAATGAAAATATTCATCGTAATCTAGGTAGTTTAAAACAAAACCAGTCAATTTCAGCTACGCTTGAAAAGTTATTTGGCTTCCCAATACCATCTGGCTATGCTGGAAGCATTGTATTGCTTTTTTTTGGTTTTTTTTTAATTAGTTGGAACTCTGTGACTGATCTGAATCCCCAGGGAAGAAGAAAACCAAATTTTATTGTTATTTCTGAAAGTCCAAATGAGTGTTGTTCTCACTGTTGTGTGGTTGCTGAGGAAACCTGCTGTTGTCCAAATTCCTACTCAGTCAGCAAATGAGGAATTAATTTCCCAGATTTTCTAATACATGACTTTGATATTTCTTAAGGTAAACTTGCATTTTTAGTACAAATCTTGTTTTCTGGTACCTTTGCAGTTGCAGGCTGACAGAGAACATCTTCCTGTGAAAACTGACACACTGAAAAAGCTGCAGACACACATCAATGATATTATACTGGCACTGCCAGATGACTTACAGGACATCTTGCTCAAAACTGGCACAACATGATTTCTGCTGGGCTTTTTTGGTGCTGAAAATCAGAAGACAAGTAGTCTCACAGGAGACAGTGGCTTACCAAGTTTGGAACACAGCTCTAAACCAGTACATTAACACTACAAATGGACTGTACTAATAGTATAGCCCACTATATAATTCTCACTGTTTTTTCCACTCAATACCAATGCAACTAAAGGGATTCTTGTATCTAATACTATTTGAAATAAGTGCTCTTAAAGAATAATCTGTGGGCATATGAAACTGGGCCACAGTATAGGACTACAGTGCAGTGCTGGCATTGCAGAATGTTTTCCAATTGGTGCTGCTATACCCAATCCTACTCAGGGGTAGGCAATATTGATCCTGTACTGTCCTGTTGATGTAGTATCTGATTATTTTTCTTTGTTCTTTACTTTTAATTTTTAGCTAGTGGAAGTCCAACTGACATTGGTGATTTGGCCAGAATGCCTTATAACTGAGGTATTTTACTGGTAAATCATGGCTTTTAAAACTGTTTTCAGGAACAACTGAAATTATCAGATCCATTCTTAACTTTCTGCATTTCTCCTTCTTACCATCTTTCCAAAATGATACTGATTTAGCATCTTTAAAGAATAGAAGGCAGCTCACAAAAATTTCCTGAAGGGAAGTCTCTTCCACTCAGTGTCAGTTATCAGGGTGCTCTTACATGCCTTAAAGTAATTCTATAGTAATTTGTGGTTTTAAACTGCTGATATCCAGGATTTCAACTGGATCCCTCGTGTAAATGTAAGCATGCAGTATTCATGACAGGAAATGAACACTGTGGTGTTCTAATAGGGATTTAAAAATCAGTAATTTTGGTAGAGTTAGCTGATATAAGTCTGTTTCAGTTGGAGATCATACCAGGCAGCTTCTGTTATAATTTTTAACTTTATTGTATTTGGCTTACCCAGTCAGGTGTTTGAGGTGATGAGGCTGGAGGGAGAAAATGTTGGCTTCAGCTGAAAAAAGCCTCTGGACAGGTCAGACTAGCAAAAAAAGATTGTAGCATGAAATTATTCTCAGTATGTGCATACAGCAGACATGCATAATGGCTAATTTCCTCTTGCATAATAAGCAACAAGAATGGGATGTTTTATCTTCTTGAACAAGTTTCAGTGGTATATAACAACTCAGCTGCTCCACATGCAGTGTTGTACTTTGACCAGTTTCAAGTAGGGTAAACATAATGCTATAGGGTACACACAGCATATACTTTTATATGTCAAGTGGATCACAGTTATTAGAAAAAAAAAACCTACTCTGCTTTTAAATGCTTGGATAGAATTTTTTAAATCTTATGACATAATCCTGCTATAAGAATATGCTTTTGTATAACAAGTATTTCATACCATCTTTCTTAAAATGTCATATTTAGATATAAAGTGTCACAACAGTATTTTTATGAAAATAATGTATTTTAATACTGTTATGTTTTGTATACAATTACTCACGACCAAAAGTTTGATGTGTCTATTATGTTACTTAAACTATACCACTTCAGCATTAATTGCTAACTTGCAAATTTTTTTTGCACACCCTGATAAAAAGCATTTCTAATCAGAAATTACTAAGTGGCCATTCATACCCTAAGTTATTTAACTACTTAACCTGGAGCACTGTGTTGTTTCTTGGAACCATGTAAACTGGTAACAACTATGATAACTAGCACATGACTGCAAATACGTATTTTTTTAAACAAAAATAAAGAGTTTGATTTTTATTTCTTTTTTCTTTGGGAGTTATGTGACTTAGATGACATGGCTGTGTTTGGTTTGCTTGGTTTTTCCCCACTCCTGTGTAAGCAAAGCTGTTCAGCTTGCAAAGACTGCTGCTTTATGAAGCTGTACCCCTGATCTGATCAGAAATGTGATGGAGTGGTGTTGTAGTTTGATTATGCATCATGTTTGGAATAAGACAGAGCTGCAGGATCCTCAGCAAAGCAAATGGCAGGGCCTGGACTCTAAAGCAAGCATTGGTTAGATTGTACTCAAAGAACTGAAATAGTGAAAGGTATCTAGTAACAACCCAGATAGACTAAGAATAGGCCAGCTTGGAGATCCAGAAAGTAACTATCAAGACCAGGGAAGCTTAACTTTCCTAGCCCAAAAAGAAGTGTAAATACTGAATGCTCTGAACAGAAGATGGGTAAGTATTGGAAACCTAGAACTGGACTCCTTAGATTACAGCTTCCTGATAGTTTTCATGTAAAGTATGATTTGTTTCTTTTATAAAAGTACAACTTTCCATCTTAATTTACACCATGTTTTGGGTTCAGAACATAACTTAGAATTAGAATAAGGTTTTCAACATGATACCTAGGAACCCCATCCCTGCAAGTGTTCCAGGTGGGGTTGGACAGGGCATTGAGTACCTAGTCTAGTGGAAGGTCCTTGTCTATGGCAGGGGGCTGGAATCATTTTATGATTCTATGAAAAGAACGGCCTCAATTGTCTGGCTTAGTAGCCAGATGTTAGGATCTGGTTCAGGACTATAGTAATAAACATCATTAACGATGTTTTTCTTTAGTAAAGGATAAGTAAATACCTTCTCTTGGTTCAATTTTACTCCACTATTAGGTCCCTGTGCCTGGTGCTCCCTGCCCCATAAACCCAGAGCGGTTTGGTGCCACGCTCCCCCAGTGCTGCAGCTCGAGGCCGCTGGGGAGGGGCAGGGCAGGCTGGGAACGTGGTCCTGCTGTGACCGGGGTGCCTAATAATCACCGTAGTAGTGGATATATATATATATACAATTAGTAATAGTAATATGTCACAGCGCTGTCTTTTGTTGGTTTGGTTTTGAGGAGGGTTGTTCTGGGGTGTTTTTTATTAAATGTGCTTGTCGCTATTGGAGTGCATTTGGAGCCTCTCCGAGGACTGATTTCACCAGTCCCATTCTCCGTGCCGGGAGCGGAACCTGCAGCCGTCCCCGCTCCCGGCGGCTGCGAGCGGAGCTTTACCGGGGCTGCCACCTGTCCCCGCGGCCCGGGCGGGGCCCGCCCGCACCCGG